>JAOYSI010018987.1:51327-73764 GCA_025775065.1 Hiodon alosoides
TGTGTTAAATTCATGTCACCCTGTGTGTGGGTCGGGGGTGGGGGGGGGGTTTTGTGTGTACTTGTTTTACCCGTTCATTTTTACCCTGCCCCCCCCCCCCCCCCCCCCACGTCACAGGCTGTTCTGTCAACCATGAGAGCAGAGTAGCAGCCGGCTGCCCAGGTTCAGTTTACATGGTTTACTGTTGCGGTTTTCATTCAGCTAATGAAACAGGGCACACACACAGGGCCACGCTCGTGATCCGAGAGACAGGTGGCTCTGGCTGCAGGTACAATCCAATCAGCCGACACGGTGGACGACGCCTCCTCTGGTTACATAATCCCTTTTGGTTCAGATTGTTTCCTGTTCATCTATATTATTGTGTTCATTACAATAATGGTGCCTCAGGTTGTGATAATTCAGCGATTTTCATGCCGTCACGATAATATTTACAATACCGTCACTTCTGAGGCTCAAACGCCACAAATGGGTTGGAGAACGCAGGACACGACAAAAGTGCTTGACTTGCATCACTTAAAATTTTTATTTTACCATAGTGAAGCATTCAGTTTAACAGATTGTGAAAATATTTGGAACAGAAATGTTTTTGTAACAAAGCAACAAAGAATAAAAAACGTTAAACCTTTGGTGCCCCAGTGGTTGATGTAGAACACCACAGTGGTGTCCAGACAAGCACCCCCCTCTTATCTCCTCCAAGCAGGACTGCAGGCTCAAAACAACAGCTCCAGCTCTATGTGGTTTATGTGGCGGCCGCAGAGGTCCCAATATGCCCTGCAGATCCTGTGCATTCCACACGCACTCCAACCGTATCACTTGATGTACGTCAAGGCGTAAGTGGATGAGTCGTTTCCACCAAGGCAGCTCGGGGTTGTGACATTTCAAATCTTGCGGTTGCGATTCAATAACAGGTGTGGAACCTTGACTTTGAACTGGATAAGATACAGCCAGGCTGTCACCCACCCTCTTGTCTGACAGAGTAAAGAGCATTGACCGGGAATCCAAGTGTAGCCCCCGTCCGACTTTTCGCGCGGTTCACTCTCAGGCCAAAGTAACCGGTAACCAGCTGCGTGTGTTGCCACGCCCTCCCTGGCAGCTCAAGCCTTACCTGTGCAGGTAGGTCAAAAGCCTGATGCCCTTGAGCCTTAGGATAGTCAGGATCGCCCAGTTGGTCAGGCTCAAAACTGCACACAGCTGAGGCTAACAACCTGTCCTGGTGGTTACCATCACGATCACGGGGCAGCCCAGAAAGCGTCAGCATAGTCGGTCTTCTTCAGCAGGGTCTCTGGGACGTGACGCTGCTTGTTGGTGGCAGGTTGCCAAAGTTTTAATTTGGTCCCAGCCTTAGTCTTCTGTGGAGAACCCCCAAACTTACCAGCAGTGCAGGAATAAAGCTTTAAAACAGAACGGCAGTTTAATTCTGCAATTGGCATCTTTTATACAACATAAAAAATTACATCCAAGTAACATTCCAGTATGGCGATATAATATTAACTTTGGCACACCCCTAACAATGCCTAATTGCAGATGTTTACTATGTGTATGTGGCCAATAATTCTCTAATAAATCTCCAAAAAAAAATTAAACCTCACTGTCATAATCTGGTTGCCAGCACACAATTTCTAACTAGGATTTAGGGCACCACTGTTAACTAAGTTTCGATAAAGTAATACAGATTCAAAATGGTCTGTTAGCTAGTCATTCAATTTCGGAAACCGAAATCATACTTTATAAGTAAGACAAGTTAGTTAGTATTATTTTGTGGCCAGAATCCGAAAACATGTGCACTTTGACAATTTGACATTCAAAGTATGTAAGTGAGATGGGTTCTGCAGACTGATTGCAGCCATGAAGACTGTATATAAGATTGTATAATTTATAAACATATAAATATTCCAGTAGAAAGTGCTAGCCCTACTAGGCAAGATGTAGAATGCTGATGCAAACCAATTTAGACACCGCCTGACTGAGATGACAGATGCCAAAAGTGCGTCAAGGCAAACACGCACACATTAAAACATCATTACAGAAGTGCTTTTATTAAAAAAAAAAAAAGCACATTACATCACCACCTTCACGGCTAATTGTCCATCCCTACCATCTCACCGGTTCGAACTATGATGAGTTGGTGGGGGGTATAATCACGCTAATGGACTGAGGGGCAGGGAGGCAGGGGAGGATGGCAGGTGCAGACAGTTTGGCTGACGCTGGAGGCAGGAAGGGGTCAGAAAGTTAGGGAGGAGAATTATCGTTCTGTAATGATGGTTGGACTCATGCACGTGTCAAGGAACATTCATCATGGATGAAGGGGTGCAGAGCCCATAGACAAGGTTAATGCGATCATTTTGTTATTCATTCAACTAATAATCACTGCGTTAAAACAACAATTCCATGAAAGTACATTTCTCAGAAATAAAATGCGATTGCATATCTCTAGTTATTTTTCCATTTCCCTTCTGGGGGAAATTCTTAAGTGAGTAATAAGTTAAACGACCCAAGATATGATATTGAAATATAAATAAAACCCCAAAATCAAAGAATACTTCGGAATAAACACTTTACACTGCAAAAACAGACCAGGATGCTTTGCACGTTCACATGTGTTACACACCGGACAGCAAAAATAATGAGGTAGTATTATTGTGTTTAAAATCCCAAACTTTTACGCAACCATACTTTATTAAATAAATCAATAGAAAAGCCTTTTTTAGAAAGCAACACAATACGCTTACTCTGAGTTAATCTACGTTAATCTGTTCTGCATCATTCATTCACCAGGACGGGATTATAGAACAAGGTGAACCTTCTTTCAGAGAGCAGCCCAACTTGACTCTGTAATATTTCAAGCTTCAGCCCACAGGCCTGCTAGTAATTACATTCTGCAATGCATGCATCGGCTGATCCACTCCACTGCTGTAACTCTGGCTGGATTTGGACGGCTTATAGTGTAATGTACGAGCGGTCAAGTCTTCTCCATTGCAAGAAATGCTGTGAAAGTATGGAAAATGTCTAGTGAAAATACCAGCAAAAGCTGGCAACGGTTTAGAGGTCCTATGCAAAATGCCTGATGCCTAAAATCAACTGGTGGAAAAAGGCTGACAATTTGCTCCTAACTAGAGAATTGTGAACTGATGTTAAACTTCATTGGACTCATTTTCTTAACAGATGAGAAAAGACAATGGAAATCATTACTGAAAGCTTTAGGGAAAGAATTCAGGAAGACAAGTATTTTAATTTCCGTAATCTTCTGCAGGACCTAGAGTAGTCTATTAAACTGTGCAATGCACCCATTACCCTAGGACTGCACCGATCTAAAGGGGTTATCAAGTTAAGTTTTCTTGGAATGCATTCACTTTAAGGATCCACAAACCAACTAAAGGATGGTGGGAAAATATTAAATTCAATGTTTTAGGGGCCAGCATTTTGTTCAAAGGGAAGCTTCTGCTTCCAGGCGGGTTGGGAAGCCATTGAAAATGAAGATAGAACTTCATTCTGTAATCTCAAGGCGATGTCAAACGCAAACCACCATAGACACTGAACTTAAATTGAACTTACACAGGCCCTCATTCACTTGGTAGGCTTCCGGCTCACTAGTCCTATCAGAACCGACCTAAGGTACATCCTGAAGAGCCCTCTGGTTGAAAATTGTCATGCTGTCATCCATTATGACCATCAGAGAGGACAAAGCAGAGCATATACTGGTGCAGCTCAAAAGGCCTTATCACTGGCGCACTTTAACACAATTGTCTATTTCCATTACATACTCCCATCAGGCAACTTCAATACTTGAGTTCAGAGCTTCCAAGGTGTCATGCCAGGTGGTGTGTGTGTGTGTCTATATGTGTATGAGAACTGACACAGTCGGGAACCAATGGGGATTGACAGCGTGCTGCAGTGCACTTAGCCAGGCAGTGGAGCCCCAGAGCAGGCTGCTCTATAAATATCTCACCCTCACTTTCTCCCTCGCTCTCCCAGCTGTGGAGGGCCTGGAGGCGCTGGGGGCTAGCAAGAAGCCCCCCCCAAATAAAACTTGTCACTCTGTAACAAAGTACCACCTCCTGCCCCAAACGTGACAGACTGGTTATTGTAGTGATAACAGCATCCAGGACCTCAGGCTGAAGGGGGGGGGGGCATAGCACCTAAGGGACCCACAGACAGTTCATGGTCAGTTCAAAACCACAGGCGTTTCAGAACTGGCGGGCAGCAATGAGCCAGGCGCAAATACGGAGCAGATTAAATTAAACACTGAAATTCACACATAGATGGCACACTGACTGCCGAACCAGACCTATGAACATAGAGAACATGTAAAGTATTCAGTTTCACGCCTTTGCTCAAAAACTGAGGGTCCCCTAAAGGAAAAATTAAAACCAAAGTAGCACCCAGATTCACATGTCAACAAGGACTCCCCTTGGAATCCCAAAGGGAAATTGTTGAACAGCTCACTGGGACATCTGGGACCTTAGACTAAGCCGTATGATTCACCTAACAAGCCTTGTCTTCCATTTCGGGTTCATTTTCATATCTTTCGAAGTCAATCTCTCGGCCCCCAACACACGAGGTGGAGATAATCACACATCGTGGACAGTGGGCTGCCCCAAAAGCAGACTGGGAATCGAAGTACTTCGTTTTGCAGGGCTCCCGGGCCTGAGTGTTCCAATTTCAGTCTACTTACAGATGTGATGCTCCATTAAACTGAGACCTACTTCTGTGGTCCAGTTGAAAAGTTATGTCCGGGTTGGGTAGTGAAGCCTGACCCATATTAGTGCTCACAACCGCTATTATTCATCCAGAGTCTCCTCGCTTCTCATTCCCTCCCTCCTCTGCGTTATGGGAAACCTTGCCTTCATCTCATTGAGCCGCTGTTCGATTGACAAACAAGTCCTTCCTCCCAGCTTCGACTCTTCTTGACCAGTCTCTTCTTGGCAAATCTTTGAGAGCTCAGACTGCATGTGAACATAGCCGTTGAATGCAATTTCCCTGAAATCTTGATGAGCCAAGGGATTCCGAAAAAATACATCCTGATGGTATGTTACTGCAGTTCACCGAGGCGTGGGTTTCCATTGGGGCATGGGCTTTTCCTGGAGGCATCTACCCTCAGAGTCTAGTGAGAACCCTGCTGCTCTATCTGTACCATCAACCTTATCTTTTGATGTGTCAAAACAGAATTTGGCAAAATATAAAGATAGAAAATCTACTACTGGATTGCAGCATTAGGGTAAAGAGAAGATAATGAATGCACTTTCGCTAATGGGGAGGACTTCGGAGAACTTCCAAGTAAGGAAGGATTCAGAAAACCTCAGAGGCCAGCATGTTCTGCCAACAGAGTTCCATGGAGCTAACCGGTGAGGGCTGCAAGCTACAGCACGGCTTACAGTCAGAGCCACGCCTACTAACAAAGGACCGCTTTGCCCCCGCTCCTCCTGGCGAGGAGAAAGGCGAGTCCTCCCTGAGATGGGTCGTCTCAGGACTCCACCCCTAAAACCTTCTCTCTCTTCCCATGACCCTCTCCTCATGGGTCATGTTGTAGCACAGGGGAATTCTCATAACGGGAAATCTCTGACTTAATGTTTAAGTAATAAATTTGTAGGCCCTTCCATCCATGCCAGGACTAGATTAATTCCTGTGGGGGGGGGCGCTTGATGGCTTCCCTGGCACATATACAGCAGCTTCAATCTAAGTACTTGATAAGGGTATTTGCAGCATTTCTGCAGTAAAGGACCAGCTTGAACACACAATAAATAACAGATACCAATCTTCTCCCGAGTTTGCCTTCTTGACCCTGCCGAATCAGTGCAGAATAAGATGTACCTCATTTTTCTATAATGATACCATTATAGTATATCTCTCTGTCTGCAGCAGTAAACTTGAATTTATTCACTAATCGAGCAGTGCTTCCTTCTAATGCTTCTCACCTTCATGTGCTAAGAACCAAAGCGAAAAATTGGAGGTATCGATAAAGTAGTATCTTGTTTTATAGTCCTATCAATAAAAGAAGGATTTTAAAAATTTAGGTTGATTCTATCTTATAGATTTTTTCTGTCATGATCAATTAATTCCATTTCAACAGTATTTCCAAATCTCCAGTGGGTTTTTTTTCTCTTGTATAATTTAATATTACATGGACTTTTACATACACTGTACTTTTACATACACTTCAATTTGGTCTCTGCAAGATGACCAGAGGTTGCTTTGCTACAACTCAATTTAGAGTTAGGAAAAAAGCTATAAGCTATAAGAGACAGAACAGAACAGATTATACCCGTAGCAGGCTCGCAACCCAGTCAGTCTACAGAGAATAAAACCGCAAAAAATAACCAACGGTTTGCAAGACGCTTCAAACAAACACATAGCGTAAGCGTTCACCTGCTCGCACAACAATCTCCTGGGCTTTAATCCGAGGCCTTGCTCATTACCCAGAGGCGCAGCCTGCGGCTCACCTACATCAACCGGCTGGCGTTTCTCACCGTCGTCAAGCTCAGACGAAGGCATGCGTCCTAAAACCTCCCCACATTAGCAGCTGCCAGCGTGCCCTCAGCCTGCCGTTCTCACACAGACCTCTTCCCTTGTGTTAATATTTACCGCAGTAATTGCAGAGAGGGAGCGAGCACATTTAAGAGCTCATAGTGTCGGCGTACGTTTGCTCTTCCCTAGGAGGCCCTAGCACCAGCACACCGGCAACATGCCCCGAACGTTTTTTCTGCTTCGGTCAGAAACCGCGAGTGACTTCCGAGGGAGCGGTCTGTGGCGTTGGAGCACCTGTCCACAGGTAACTGTACCTGTCAGGTAACTGAGGTTGCCAGTGGGTACCTTCAGCATTAAAAACATCCACTAGGCCAGGCTCCACTTGGCCCAGTTTCCGATCTCTCTCCTTGCAGCACAGACTGGGAGTAGAGGAACACTGCTCACACTACATTTCTCAGTTCTCTCACTCCCAGGGAAGAACATTCACCAAATCCACAGCAGGACGATTGTAGAATTTGACAAGGTTTGTGTCTGTGAGAAGGCCTATCCTGAGTCTCTGGTATCATGGTGTATACCAGCCATCAGAAGGAGTTTACATCGCCCAGTCACAGCCTCCCACAGCCTGTCCTGGAAGCAGTAGGCAAAACTCAGAGAAGCCGATCACCCCAAGACCAGACGCCAGGCAACCGTGGCCGTGCTGAGGACAAACAAAGAGGGAAGCAGTCGAAATCACAGCTCTCAAGGACCACGGTGTCATTTTCATTCTTCTGCATTTTAATCATTTACAGTGCCCCCCTTTCACAACTTTAAAAAATACTGCTTGGGATGTGAAGGTTCTTATTGTCAGACTCTGGCGTGCAGCTCATTTAACAAAGGTGTCACAGACAAAGAGAGAGAAAACCTGAAGCAAAGGGCCAAGAGAATCCCATTGACTGCTTTATTTGCACTCTTCTGTTAGAGAGCCAGGAAACGTTCTCTCGTTTTACTTCCAGAAAACCTACTTAGTCAATATCAATGCTAATTGTTTGTATTTACCATCAGAGACCATGTACATCCCTCTACTCTCACACTACAGCCCTGACTGCCGGACTCCAGGATACTGGTTAAAGGCATTATTTCCGGTCAGTACCCTGTTCCACTGATCGTGGTACCACCATGGTTTCCATCGCCATGAACCCGAACCAAAGCCAAATCTGACTGATATCTCTGACAGATAGCGTCAGGCTGGCAGCTAACACCACTGGGAGAAAATGTCTCTCAGTTCAACAAAAACAGAGGAGGGAAAAATAAACGGCCAAAGGCTGCGTTCTCTCTCACCACTTTTCTCCAACTGGCTTCACTGTCATTCCTCTGCTCCACAATCTGGGAGATTTTCTGTTTGAAGATTTATTTAAATATCGATTTAAATAAGCCTCTTTCTGGGCTTCTCGCACCATATGAAATCAAAGGTTTGTCTCTCAGAGGTCAGAGTGTGACCATGCCAAGGTGCGATCACTGTGTTTTTGGGTTGTCTGATACGGAATCTTTGACACAACGCCTCACCTTCTGTTCCAAGGCTTGTGAACCCACAGCGCTGTGGCATATATGCTACGGTGGAAGTTAAGTCATTCTTAATTACAGTCTCGTTTCCTCTAACTTCCTTGAGAGTCATTTCTCGGAACGTACATCAAAAAAAAAAAAAGATTAATGCAGTCACTGAGAGTATTGTCACGTCTTCTGAAAAAAACGTCTAAAAATCTATCTTTTTTTTCCCGACCGACTCCAAAGGGCCCTAAGTCCTCGTTTAAGAGACTGAGACTTGAGTTAAGACAAGGTGACATAGCTTATAACAAGACAGCAGGGACAGGTTGCACAACTTGCCTTGTTGATTACCTACCAGGAGAAGACAAGAGCTTACACTGCACGCACGTTTATTCTTCACGCACGCGCAGATGCGCAGTCAACACTGATGTTTAACCCTCAAAGAGCTCAAAACAGCCTTATAACTGGATGCGAGAGAAATGCATGGCATATCCTGAGTGGCTGATTATAATGAGCCTGACCAACAGCCTGGCCTTGTTCACCACCTCGAAGGGAAACTCGCGTGGAAAAGCACAGTGACTAAGAAGAAGAAAAAAACATTTCACATGCCAACGTGCCTTCCCTCTAATCTGCTCAGTGTCTCTGAATCATATTCTCCAGCTGCTTCGCTACTGCAAGCCCAACTTAAGTGTTACTGCCCTCTCCGCCATGACACAGTGAAATTACACGTTTTTTAATTTGAAACAGCTTTGTTACATATAGCTGTAGGTGGGGGGGAAATGGTTATCCAACATCACTGACTCACTTCAGAATCATACAGACGAACAGATATCAGAGGCCGCAAATCCATCGCAGCCCCTGGAAGTTAGACCTGGTTATAAGCCTGTGGAAGTGGCAGGCTGCGTTCAAATGCAAGGTGTGGGGCTTACAGGGTTAAAACAGCTTTGTCTGCTACTGCCTAAATCCCAGTATAAATTTAAAGGAAAATAACTAGAAACAATGTCATGAGCGTATAAAAGAAAAAGCAACATTAAAATAAACAATGAATAGATATTAAAATATAATAGCTGCATAATTAGCCTTTATCACAACGTCTATCTGGCGTTGCCCAACACTGAATTAAAACAGGGACCGAGATGAAAATGTAGATCTCTCACAGGGTTGTGCCAGAAGAGACGAGCCAAATTGGAAGCAAGACAACGCGGATTTGTTTTTCCGTGGCAGAAACTAGCGGCGAACCCAGAGAAGGAGCAGGTATGTGGATGATCACTGAGCCCCGGAGCTGCCCGTTGGAGCCGAGAAGTGGGTGTGGGATCTTCTAACGGCGTTCGATACGCTGGACTGCCCAACATCGTTTGTACAGTAAAGTCTCTTGCACGGGACAAGAAGCCACGAGTTAAATTATGGCGTTGGTTCAACTCCACTGTGATTTATCCATTATGGCCTTTTTACTGCTAATTGGTTCTTAAATTAAGGTGTCAATGCAATTAAACCATGTCTCCTCTGGACAGCCAGAGCCAGAGGAACACACAATCGGTTTAACTGGATGAAAACAGAATACGCGATAAAAGGAAGGTGATGGATCAGTCAAAGGACCGACTAATTGAAGAGGACTTTGGTACGTGTTAAAAATGTACCTAACCCAGGTATTCACACGTAAAGAAACCAGCGAAGCAGCTACTAAAGTTAAATTCCGTTCAATACTAAACGGGTTAAGGTCTCTTCTAACTATAAGTCAGGTAACTTTAGTCAATAGTTCAGCAACCGCTGTCGCATGCGCTTAATTAGGATGGTCATAAACTGATTGAACGCGGGTACTGATAACAGATAGTTAATTTATTTGGGCATTGATTTACTGGCCGTTTTATATAATCACGAAGTAATCAACTTGATATTTACACGGGACTATCATAACTAAAGTCGTATCAATACGTTTTTACACTGTTATAAAAGACTTCTAAAAATAAAATTCCCATCCCAAATCTGAAATGTCATGTTCAGCAAAATAGCAGCAAAACACGTAAAAACATTGTCTAGTTTTTCACCTAACATAGCCTGCTGTTACACTTTACATTTTCTCTGACTTATGTCACTTTAAAGCACAACGTGCAAATTTAAAGATTTTTGTGGGTGTGGGTTTAATTTTAAAGCATCTTGCAAGTGTATATATACGTGGATACTGGATTTATATATTTAAACAACTCACCATACAATATGCACTTCGCCGAATATGTCCGAGAGGGAGATTTTCCAGTACTGACTTAATGGAAATATTTTGAATTCTTAAGCTACACTAAAGCACTCAAAACTGAGTTTTTGTTTTCCTTCCTGGTAAATTCTATATCAGAGCCGTAACGTTTTCTCATTTCTGCGCTTGAGCGAAGACGCTTGCTATACCTCCCATCGTTGAACACCTCGCCTCAAAAGTGATGGTTTAACACAGCACTATGTACTCGAAACACCGCCCTCCCTCTTTGGTTCGGGTACAGCTCTCGGCTCGCGTGAGCGAGGAAGCATTCAGTAGTCGGGTGTCGACCACTGAAGTGCAGCGACGAGGCTTCGGGTATGGTAGGGTGCGATAGGGGGTACTCTCACTGTCGACACCCAAATGATAGAGGGGTGGTAATTTAACTTTAGTAAGTAAGTTCGATTCCTACCGTTTAAGTGATAAAGCCGCAATCAAGCGCCATATCTACAACTGTTAAAACAATACATAAATTGTGCGCTTTACTCCTGTCCATAGCGCCTCACATATTGTTTGAGGTTGGAATTCAATGTCAGCAGACATACTCCAAAAATGTACTTAATCACCATTCATGACAATAAACCTTAGAGATATCAAATTAATTAGAATTGACAAAGGGATAATAATCGCTCTGCTAATTAATCAACTCTGCTAGGAAACAACACCAAGCACATAGAGGTATGTTGAAAAAGGGCTACACATCTGTATGTCCTAAAGTTCAGAATTAGATAAGATGAACCCCCTAAAGAATAATAATAACAATAAATAAATAAAACATACCAGACTTCTACAAATACAAATTATTTACAGACACATTTACATATCACAGACACACAGAACAGCAAATAGACTAATTACCACAAAGAAAGCATACCAAATGGCAACCCTGCAGCCAATGGGTGCCGGAGCCCAACCAATTCCGTACAGTTACATCACGTTGTTTACAATATTTATTTTCCATGGTTCGACGCCCTTATCCAGAGTGCTATTTACTGAAGCCACTGATGTGAAGTACCATGCTTAGCTCACAAACGTACACACAAACCCATCTACACAGCTCCATATTTACCGAGGCCATTCAGGGTATGTACCGTTCTCAAGGGTTCAACTGCGCGGTCATATGTCCAGTGACCTGACAGCTGCAACACCTACTGCTACTGCACTTCAGTTATATTGCTATGAAAGCAGTTTTCATTTTGACATGGCACATAAAGTTTAACGGGCCCACAAATGTGTATGCAGATACTTAGGAGCAACCATGTGATTCTTATGAATCGCTGAGCTCTCTGTAAACTCTCTGTGACCTCTCGCCTGTAACGATTGCAGTACATTTAAAACCTGTGCCAAGCAAAGCCCCCTCAGCTGCCCCTTTGCTAGTTATTTCCCCGGTTCATTTGTCCACATTTGTCAGCCATGTTTATTATAGCTGTATGATGCCTCTCCGATTTCCATGGAATGTGCAAAGGAACTCTGGTTTACACTCCGTGCCAGCGTTACCAAGGCCAGTTCATTAGGCAACTCTCTTATTTCATATTTAACAAATCTGTCTCATACCTGAAAGGCTGCTGATTTTTTAAAATGCCTTTCTTTTATCTGGAGAGGCAAAGTGGAAAATGTAGGCTCTACAAATTAATCAATAACCACGGTAACCCCAGCAACCAGGCGGGGTACACAATAATTTGTCGGCGCATGTGCAAATGAATAGATTCAGCTGTTTCAGCCACACCCATTGCTGGCAGGTGTATAAAATCAAGCACACACGCATGCGATCCTGGTAGACAAACATTGGCAGTAGAATGGCCTGCATTGAAGAGCTCAGTGACCGAAGAGCTCAGTGACCGGAGTGCTCAGTGACCAGAGAGCTCAGTGACCGGAGAGCTCAATGACCGAAGAGCTCAGTGACCGAAGAGCTCAGTGACTGGAGAGCTCAGTGACCGGAGTGCTCAGTGACCGGAGAGCTCAATGACCGAAGAGCTCAGTGACCGGAGTGCTCAGTGACAGAAGAGCTCAGTGACCGGAGTGCTCAGTGACAGAAGAGCTCAGTGACCGGAGAGCTCAGTGACTGGAGAGCTCAGTGACCGAAGTGTTCAGTGACAGAAGAGCTCAATGACAGAAGTTTTCAGTGACCGGAGAGCTCAGTGACCGGAGAGCTCAGTGACCGAAGAGCTCAATGACCGAAGAGCTCAGTGACCGAAGAGCTCAGTTAGCGAAGAGCTCAGTGACCGGAGAGCTCAGTGACCGAAGAGCTCAGTTAGCGAAGAGCTCAGTGACCGGAGAGCTCAGTGACCGGAGAGCTCTGTGACAGAAGAGCTCAGTGACAGAAGAGTTCAGTGACCGGAGAGCTCAGTGACCGAAGTGTTCAGTGACAGAAGAGCTCAATGACAGAAGTGTTCAGTGACCGGAGAGCTCAGTGACCGGAGAGCTCAATGACCGAAGAGCTCAGTGACCGAAGAGCTCAGTGACCGAAGAGCTCAGTTAGCGAAGAGCTCAGTGACCGGAGAGCTCAGTGACCGAAGAGCTCAGTTAGCGAAGAGCTCAGTGACCGGAGAGCTCAGTGACCGGAGAGCTCTGTGACAGAAGAGCTCAGTGACAGAAGAGTTCAGTGACCGGAGAGCTCAGTTAGCGAAGAGCTCAGTGACCGGAGAGCTCAGTGACAGAAGAGCTCAGTGACCGGAGAGCTCAGTGACCGGAGAGCTCAGTGACCGGAGAGCTCTGTGACAGAAGAGCTCAGTGACCGAAGTGTTCAGTGACCGGAGAGCTCAGTGACCGGAGAGCTCAGTGACTGGAGAGCTCAGTGTGGCACCACCATAGGATGCGTGATTCCCAACAAGTCGGTTATTTAAAAAACGTTTTCCCCGGTTAACTGTAATATCCCAACATCAGTGCCCGACCTCACTAATGCCCTTGTGTCTGAATGGAGTCCAAGCAGCAATGTTCCAACATCTGGTGGAAATCCTTCCCAGAAGAGTGGAGGCTGTTATAGCCGCAAAGGGTGGGCCAACTTAATGTCCATGATTTTAGAATGAGTGTCCACATGCTTTTGGCCATGTAGTGTATGAGTAGATTAGAAAGGTGGGTGGTAAAAATATTTACTGAAATGATTTCCAAATTTGACTAAACCCCCAAAATATTTTAAAATTTTTCAGTTAGGGTTATTATAAATACCATCTGTATAACCGTCTCATATTTTCTATGTGATATTTTACAGTGCCACCTGCTGGACAATGGAGAGTTTTGCTGCATTCATTGGACTTCAGGCAGTTAAGACCAAGGCCACCAAGGCACAACGCTTACTAAACACCTTAGTGTGGGAGGGCAGGTTGTCCACATCAAATGTGTAAAGTGATTCCTGTGACCTCAGAGTAGTCACCTTCAGCATTCATCAAAGCGGACTGCCACCAGCAACAAACAGAAAACATGCTGAAAATAATCGTGTTTGCAGGAAACAAAGGAAAGAACAAGTATTTCATAAAATCTGGTTTCCAACTTGGGCAGTTAACCCTGTACCAAGGGGGGCTAGGCAACAGATTAAAACAGTTCTGTTCTGATACTGATACTGATACTGATGATGGTGATAATAATAATGCTTTACCCAGCCTTCCTCAATCAAACTTCTTGCTCACACACCTTCCTCACAGCCAGTCATCTTTTACAGCTTCTACACTAAAACATATACCTTCTCCTCACATACCCTAAGCTCACTAATACATATACCTTCTACTCACATACCCTAATCTCACTAATACATATACCTTCTCCTCACATACTCTAAGCTCACTAATACATATACCTTCTCCTCACATACCCTAAGCTCACTAATACATATACCTTCTCCTCACATACTCTAAGCTCACTAATACATATACCTTCTCCTCACATACCGTAAGCTCACTAATACATATACCTTCTACTCACATACCCTAATCTCACTAATACATATACCTTCTACTCACATACCCTAATCTCACCGTTCTGGCCCAGTGATGATCAGCTAGAGATGCCAGTCTGGTGATTGGCGAAACAGCACCTATGACTGATTGGGCAAGAGAGAAAAATTACCTCACGGTGTGTTGTTGGTACCGGCCGTGAGAAACAAGAATGAGTTCAGTGTGATGTCCTTGGTAGGCACAAACATAGAGAAGACACACTGCATCAAGGCAGGACATCCCGGGGGCGGTTCTGCTGACTACTCATACAAATGGGACCTGTTGTGAAGGAAAACCGACACATCAAGTAACTTTTAAGTCATCCTTCCATCCCCATCAAAGGGAAGGGCTTGGCAGGTGGCCCTGTGACATGTCAAAATAATCCTCTTAGCCAATCACATCACTACACCTCACTCAGGTCTCAACAGCCAATGGTTAGGTCACAAAACCAGAACACCAGGCAGGCAGTCGCAAGGACATGGATCTCACTGAAATGAACATGACAGAAGTGTGAGCAGATGCCAGAGTTGGAGGCAGCCAAGTGCAGAAAACCACCGGATCAGAGAAAGTAACGTATAAGTACTGACTAAAGAGGAATGTATCTATGTTTATCCAACTTGGCATTGGGGGGGGGGGGGGGGGACATTTCATAAGAATTTAAAAAATACTTGATAAATGATTAATCATGTTTCACTACGAGGATAGTGGGAAATTATATCTGATGGACTGGTACTGTCTAACAGACAGACAAACTATGTCCCCCATCAAACAGGAAGACAATACATGTAAACTGGTTACAACAAATTTGCATTCAGGAGGAGTTTTGACAGCTTTTTTGTTCCAATGAAAAGTATGTTAACGAGGTGTCAGCATTAAAGTGATTCATTTAGACGTGTGTAAAGGAAGAGGCCACTGAACTTGAGAGTCTGAGTTTGAGCTGTGACAAATCCACCCACACAAATCTGGCTTGGTGTGAAATCGACAGCGTTGCCAAGAAAGGAGATCTCTCGCCATACTCCATGACATGACGTGAGTGGCGCAGCAACTTTTCTAAAATGTATTATCTCCTTCTAAAGGTGAGTTTTCGAGGACAGTCTGGCAACCTTTTAGAGAGTGGGCAGCTGTGGAGATGAGTTGCTTTCTGGGGCTCCAGGGCAGTTCACACGGAGGTGTAGTTTACTCCCTTCTTGTCGTATTCAAGCTGATTGTTCTGGTTTGAAAAAGCCCAGGACATTAGGGTCCTTGACCATTATCCTTCCTCCCCTGTTGTCTCGTTGATGGCACTTAACCTGTGAGTGGAGGTCTTAAGTCCAGCCTGCACAGGTAGATGATGCCAAAGCACCAAACCAATTATACGTTGAGGTGGGGGATTAAGGAAAGGGTTCATCGGCAACCAGGGATTTCTTCAAATAGGATCAGGCTGATTAGATAGTTTAGGATGACGTCCTGCAACATCCAGTTTGATCACTTGGGAGCGCGCAGCGAGCCACCTCCTTTTGCGAGAAGAGGACCACAGGAGATAGTTCGGTGAACTTGCAGACCTCCACTTTCGTGCTCCTTTATGTAAAAAACAGCATAGCATTTGGTGACAGAAAGTTTCTGTCACCTAAAGAATGGGATTTCTTGACCTCTGGGTGATCAGAATGGGTATGAAGAAGAGTACCCACACAAAAGCAGCTTCTGACGCTTCCTTCTGGAATGGATTATGCATTTTGGTCTAAATTCCTTCACCTAGAAGTGTTGTTGATGAAAGCGTGATTTTTAATCATTACTCAGAGAACTAGTCAGATATCGAACCTTTAGTGGGGGAACCTTTCCGAGGAGCAGAGAGGGAGTGAAAAAAGAGACGTTTGAGTAGTTACATTTGGGTGTGGGTGGACAGAAGAAAGGGGTGAGAATGGCGCTGATGAAGGTGAAGTTCGACATGAGGAAGCGGGTGAAGCTGGCGCAGGGCCTGTGGCTGATGTATTGGCTGGCAGTGACCGCCGGGATCCTGGTCTTCAGCATGGGGCTCTTCTTCAAGGTCGAGCTGCGCAAGCGGAGCGAGATCATGGACAACAACGAGAGCCACTTCGTGCCCAACACCTTGATCCTGGTGGGGCTGATGGCGTGCGCCATCAACGCCTTTGGGGGCAAGATATGCTACGACTCCCTGGACCCCGCCAAGTTCGCCAAGTGGAAGCCCCTGCTGAAGAACTTCCTGTGCGGCTGTGTCCTCTTCAACGTGCTCCTCTTCTTCACGGCCCTGCTGTGCTTTACCATGCGGCTGGCCCTGCAGTTCACGCTGGCCGATGGGCTGAAGAACAGCATGAAGTTCTACAAGGACACGGACGTGCCCGGTCGCTGCTTCATGAAGAAGACGCTCGACATGACGCAGATCGATTTCCGTTGCTGCGGGAATAACAACTACAGGGACTGGTTCGAGATTCAGTGGATCAGCAACCGGTACCTGGACTTCAGTTCCAGCGAGGTGAAAGAGTGAGTATTCTCTTTCTCCACTCGCGCTACTGTATACCGAGCTATGCTATTTTGTGACATATACAAAATAAAAATATAGAAAAAGTTTGGACTAAAGAGAAATTAGTTTAATAAAAAAACAGGGACATAAGAACAAATTGGGCCAGAAAGATTTTAAGTCAAATTAGTTTCTTCTTTGTGTGGAGAGTAAAACAAAAGCCTACCAACACAAATTTAGTGAAATGAATAAATAAATCAGCAGTGTTTTTGTTAGTTTTGAGTTATTGTTGGGCGGGTTTGTGGGCTATGATATAAGTGACGGGCAGGATTACTCACTTATCTATAGTCATATATATGACATGGATGTTGTTGTAGTGGCATTTAGTTGAAAATGATGTTATATTTTTGTCGATGGCGCTAAGAGGGCCAAGGGTGTACGAGACGAGGGATGGGAGGGTGCAGACTCATGTTTGTGTGTCAGATTCTGATAAGCAGATAATCGTCTCAGGTACCATTTCCGCGTCCTTCACAGCTTACTGTTCCCTCTAATCACAACACAACCCCAATGAGCAGCCACTAATAGAGGCTGACAGCACAAACACTCAGGGGAAGAGCGCGGTGTTGCTGCTCTAAAATAAGCAACACAAGCCTTCGTTCATCTTCAGAAGTGAGCGTGATTCAAACAAGCAGTTTATTGATGCTTTAAAAGGACAAGCCTGCTGCAATATTTGCCTTTTGTGAAAAGGACAATGTGTACGTTTTGAAAAGAGACGACACACACTGTGTGTGTCTGCGGCTTTATTGTAAGGAACAAAAAAAGGGGCAGCGCACATTAGTTTGTGGTTACCCGGAACATTGTATGCCGGATGTTCTCTGTCATGGAATAGTCTAGATTATGAGGACGTTTAACTCACTTCTCCAAATGAGACGTAATTACAGCCATTGGTAAATCCAGGAGATCATGATCAGGATCTGTGTCCCTGTCACTCTCACTCACTGCTGATCCCATCAAGTGGATATTCCAGAGCAGCGTTGGGCATGTTAATCTGAGGTTCCCCCTAGCAACAGGGCACCAGCCAATGGGACACCTCCAACAGCTCTGTTCAACAACTTGTTCTTAGTTGGCCACTGCTTTCTCCCTCGACAGCTGAATTATTACAGTTTATGCTTTCTCCTCTTCTCCGCACTGCATTTCATTTAGCAGCGTTTAGTTAGGGCAACATTCATCTTTTGGGGGGAGTGAGGAGAATTCACTGCACACTACACTACGCTTTCACCACTTGCCATATAAATGTGCACGACCGCCTCTCCGTTTCTCACCAACAGTCGCGTCATGAGCAACGTGGAGGGGAAGTATCTCATGGAGGGCGTCCCGTTCAGCTGCTGCAACCCGAGCTCACCCCGGCCCTGCATCCAGCACCAGCTCACCAACAACTCGGCCCACTACAGCTACGACCACCACACCGAGGAGCTGAACATCCACATGCGGGGCTGCCGCGAGGCCCTGCTCTCTTACTATGGGGGCATGATGAACAGCATTGGGGCTCTGGTGCTCCTGGTCACCATTCTGGAGGTGAGCCACTGACAGGAACTTAGAAAAGGGGAAAGGGAAAGCTATGTTCATTTTGCAAGAGCTGGCGAGGGGCACATCCCTCTCACTTCTGCGTGTTATTTGTAAATTAGTCAGAGCAGACACAGCCAGCGAAGTTGATTGACTACTGGTGACATGTGCGAGCAGACAGAGAAGCATCCATCTACAGCAGAGCTCAGATATGAAATGCAATGACAGGACACACAGAGCCATCAGCACAACATTAATTTTTCTACCCAGGCCATGCTGTTTCCTAGAGCGATTCACTGGCCGGTCTCACGATGGTGGTAAAGCAGCATTCTCCTAAAGGTCCTGCCCTAACTAGAGGTCTGATCTTGGAGCTCCAGTGGCTGGAGGCCGCAGGTCCAGTGGTAAAGTGCGTGCTAATTGTGACATCTGGGCCCCAGCAAGGGATCCGATCTGATCTCCTGTGGGCACATGCGCCTCTGCCATGCTCAGGGATATAGCCCTCACCTGGACAAATTAAACACCTGTTTTGTTCTAGCTCAGCAGACATGTGCAGGTAGGTAGGGGATGCAGGACTGCGAGGGGATCAATCACAGTTCCCGACCTTAGGGGAGATGCATGCATGGTTAACCTGCTAATCTTTACAACTGATCCTTACAATTTATCCTTGTTCAGTGGAAGGACATATGACGCTGATCAGAATCAGATACCAAGTTCCCACAAACAATACTGGCCTCAGTCTGTCCCTGAGGGGAATGATGGTCATTATTGATCTCAAAGGAGAAACACTCACATCTTCACATTAGAAGGTGGACATAAAACCCACTAGGGTTGATTATCTATTACATATAAAGTGTCAACTATATGCTGTTGTTCTGGATGAGAGCATAGGCAAAACAAGGGGATATTAAAAATTATGACGATATTGGCTAGGGCATGAACAGTCACAAGTGTTCTTTAAAATGGTATATTGTAACTTGGAATTTCCCTTTAACTTGGAAATTAAAAGGAATAAAACCTGAGAAGCAGAGTCCGACTTCGGCATTCGAGATGGGAATGTTTTGACCTGTACATTCAGATTGGATGTGTACATTCGGAGAGCTTAAAACCCACTGTTCTGCAGGAGGAGTTAATAAACGGATTTAACAACCTTAAAATCGGAGAAGAGTTTGGCTTAGATCCAAGATATAGTAGCATATAGGTTACGTTTTAGTTTAAACCAGGTAACATTTTAAAAGCATTTCAGTAAGACTCCTTACATAGTACTGACAACTGAAAACTTGAGGTTTGTGGATTTTCAAGAAACCAACTAAATTGAAGGATTTTGCTTGGTGAATGTGTGGATTAATTTGAAAATTGAGAGTAAATGGATTATTTATTACTAACAGCATAAACAACTAGCTTATTAATTATCACACATAATGCATTGTGAGAGAGTCCATTTTAATATCAGTGGCAGAACCAACAGTAATTCTGTTTTTTACTCCTCTGACCAACAGGTGGCAGTAATGGTGGGGTTGCAGTATCTGAGCACTGCTTTGGAGACGTTGGAAAACCCAGAGAACCTGGAGAGCGACAGTGAGGGCTGGCTCCTAGAGAAGAGCTTGAAGGAGACAATAACCAGCCTCACCGAAACAATCAAATCATGTGGCAGGGGTGCACAGGTGGCAAGCGGAGACGGAGAGGAGGAGCAGGCTGTTGCCACCGTGAGCTGAGATGGTACGGCCCAGCAGGAATGATGCTACTCCCTTCTTTTGGAGCCAGAAAGTGAGAGATGAAGTCTCTTAAACAACACAAAAAATAAATAAATCAGTCCAACTGAAAAGGCATGGGGAGAAAAAACCCAAAACAACATGTTCGTCTAATTGGCCATTTTAACATAAAACCTGTACTTGAAGAAAAATGCAGTATTGAAGAATTTTACATCTCGGACACATTATTCTGAATGAATCATTTTAATTTGGAAAACCGTCCACCTCCAGCTGCTGTACCAACACAAAGCCGGCAAAGGGGCCAGTAGGCCTCGTTTCACAATTCCTTTTTTAAATTCCCCAATCCATTACACGTTGTCGTGGAGCAGATTTAAACCCGATAGCTGCCCATTGTTCGCATGACGATGACCCTTTGCTCAGCACTACTTTCTCTAATCCCTCACTGAGAGACAAAACCAAAAGCTCCAACATTTGGAAAATCTACACACCTTGCCTACACTGTTTTGAGAGGGACCGACGGGTGTCCCTCTCGTGGCAGCTAAAATCGGACAGCTCTCTAAGCTGCGGAGCTGGCCGTCTTATCCAGTAGCTCTTACCTGGCTTCTCTACAGGCTGTGCCAGACCCGGAGAGAACACAGGGACATACACCGACAAGACCATTTACTTTCACACTCTTGACAAACGCACACAGCAGATCCACACGAACGTTAACAATTACAAGTACACCATGAAATATCGGTCAGTAAAAAACAAACACACGCAGAGAACAGGGCAACTATCGGGTTTAAAAATCTGCAGGTTGTGAGAAGTCGCACGACAGTCAAATTGATGTTCGACAGATTTGCTGGAGGATGCAAGAGTTCGGACAGAGAGAGAGCGAGGATTAAATGGACAATTGGAACCAGGAGAAGGTGATTTAAACTCCTGTAAGTCCATGTAGATTTTAAGGGTACTTCGAATCACTTCAAGTTTCTTAATACTAAAGGGTATGTGTTGTAATTTTATTGTGAATGTCTTTCTCTTCCTTTGTTAAGCTGAGTAGTAACTTCCTGTAAATTGCCTTGTATGTTTTACGGGCCCGGTTGAAGAAGGTAGTCATTATTGCACCACGTCAGATAAAAGATGTATGAAGAGACTGGGGGTGTCTGTATTCCCTGGTCAGGGTGGGGGGCAGAAGGTCCGGAAAGGGGAACAGTAATCCAACACCCATGGCAAAGCCGGCCATTTGTAGAATTCCCGCTACATTACATCACAGGACAAAGACAAGGGAGTTCACGCTGAGAGATGAATTGGGGTAACCGAGAGGGGTGAAGGGAGGGTCACTCTCTCGCCCAGAGTCGCTTGGATTTTTGAGCTATACACATGTCCACTGTTAGCGCAAGAATCAACATCTTACACTTCCTCTTCCCCACATTCAATATTCAGATACACACCGTTTCTTCCCTAAATGATATACATTATTTAATAATTAAGTATTTAATGAAAATTAAATAGCCTTGCCTACCCATAATGTTAATAGATCACAATCTCAGCAATGGTTAAAGTCAGGCAGATGTCTGAGTGGATCTACCACAGCAGGGACAGAAACGCATACAACACACACACAGGAGCCTAATGAGGATGACCAAAACTACTTAGGGAGAAAATACCGAGGGGATCACGTGCTGGTCAGAAGGTTGTGAAAAGTGAAAAGGAAAGCTGGGAAAGATATGAAGAACAGGTTACCACACAGGTAGGGGAAGGAAACCACCTCCTGCCCTTTTATTCAACCTGAAGGACATTAACATCAGCTGAAGAGATAAAGGCTATAAGAGGCTTTGAAGAGTAGATTAGCTTTCTATCAGGGGTAGCGGGCAATGTCCCAGGGCAGGACTGACGCAGGGAAATGCCTAAAAGCACCTTGGCAGTTTTAAGGGGGACAGAGGTGTCATCATCACGGAACGTTCCCTCTGCTGGCAAGGACACCGGTCACTCAGGGTTCTCAATGCTCTCACACGGCAATAGGACGCACGATCCGTCTGAAAGTCACCCCTATGCAGAACACACGATCCGTCCGAAAGTCACCCCTATGCAGAATAACGTCCGCAGGTTCATGGTCGGCAGGGCGTGACACACTTATAGAAGAATTAAAAGGAAAGCAGTCCCAAGTCTAATCCCGCTCAGATGAAGACCTGAGGCATGCTGAACGATGCCCTGAGCTGGGAGCTGACAGCTGACAAAACTGGGACAGAAAGTGCTGACCATGGCAGCGTGGTCATTACACACAGACAAACAAGACTTCCTTTTATACATTTATTTCCATTACTGTTTTACAATATAGTACAATGTACCCATTTATACAAGAATTCACATATTAACAAGTCTGTCCATAACATATAATAGCATATTGTATTCTCCATACTGGAAACTTGTCACAGTATGGAGTCGGGGGGGGGGGGGGGGGGTTGTGGGTTAACGTGAGAACATGCCAAACTGGTTACGAGGGCCTATTATAAAAAGTAAAAAAGAGAGGGGGAAAATGCAAAAAACACCCCAACCGATTACTGCGCTTAAAAG
>JAOYSI010018988.1:13690-30694 GCA_025775065.1 Hiodon alosoides
TGAGATGCACGTGTGCCAGTGTCACGTGTGCCAGTGTCACGTGTGCCCGTGTCACGTGTGCCCGTGTCACGTGTGCCAGTGTCTATGTGCCACAATTTGTGCTGCAGTCAGCCTTTTTGTCTTAATGTGGGCATATATAAAACCACTCCTAATAATAATAACAATAATGATAATGTAACATAATGAGTGACACAGATTTGTGAGTGGCACCTCCACAGTGACGGGTCTCCTCCCCCCCCCCCCCATCAGTGCACTCATGCTGGCTGCCTGATGGAGCTGTGTGTCCAGCTTAGCATCACGATGCTAGGGAAGCAGCTCCTCCAGAACAACCTCTTCGAGATTGGCATCCCGTGAGTGCGGGCACACGCCCCTCCCCACACACCCATGTGTGTACGATCAATGCTGCACCGCTGTTATTGACTAAGACATTCACCACTGACAATCTGGTGTGGTCCAGAAGAGGCATCCTCCAGTTTATGCAGCAGGATTCCAGTTCTGCCCGAGCATTTGTACAGCAACGCTACTGTATTCACAAGTGCCCCCAACCGCAGGGCTATGCCTAGAGCTCGAACCTGCGATCCAAACACATCTGCCATGTTAACGGCTTCACTGTTCCCCGACATACTGCCTGTCTGTTCGACCACCACAATATCGATATACTTCCCCGTCTATATACCAAAGTTAGATCAGCCTTCAGTAGACATGTGATGTTAGAGTCTGGCTGTGCTCGCCTTCCTGCAGAAAACTGAAGAAGCTGATCAGGTACGTCAAAACCAAAAGAAGCTCGGTCCAGGAAGAGGAGTCGTGTGAGAAGCAGATGCAGCGCTATGAGACCGATCACTTCCTGAGTCCCTTTGTTGGCCTCAACCCTGAGTACATGGAGATGAGTGAGTTTTTTCAGTACATACTTTAGGAACTGCTGATGAAACGGCAACATTTTCCTGACTAAATTGTAGGGAATATGGAATATATAAGGGTTTATTTAAGCGTGAAGCAGTGTGTTTTTATGATTTTAAAAAGGTTTGATCAATAGTTCCATCTGTTAAAGATGTCACTCCTGAAGCATGTCTGTGTTCACCTGTCCCGTCATGATGTTATTCAGTTGGTTTGCAGACACTCTTGCTCAGAACAGCTTAGACACCATTTTTCTCTCCTTGTAGTTGTCCAGTTTGGGTTCGTGACTCTTTTTGTGGCCTCGTTCCCTTTGGCACCTCTGATCGCCCTGATAAACAACGTTATTGAAATTCGCCTGGACGCCAAGAAGTTTGTGGGGGAGCTTAGGAGGCCGGTGGCAGCGAGAGCCAAAACTATTGGTTAGTTCCTGTACTGACAGCGACCAATTCGCTGCTTTGTTTATTTCACATGAAAATGTACAAACTGGCACTTGATTAAGGCAACGGTTTAGTGAGGGGAATTTAAAAGCACAATGATCATGATTTTCATTTGTGTACTTGATATAGCTTGGGATAATAATAAATCTTTGAGAATTTACTCAATTATGCATCTGTAGGTAATGCTGGCATATAGTATGTTTATTAGCGTTTTATTACTCCTGACAGATAGAAATGGGATTGTATGCTTTTTTTTTTACAGTATAAGAGACTCATTAGGTAATATTTAAACCATATTTAGTTTTCAGTAATTGAAAATCTGTAGGATAATCGTTGCTGTTAAATTCACATTAGATAAAATATTTCAATAGTTTCCAGAGAACTGTAAAATAAACCGTTTAAACTGTTTAAATGTCATCATCTTATCTTTTGTCTTGATTTAGGCATCTGGTATAATATCCTCAGAGGGATCAGCAAAGTGGCAGTTATTGTTAATGTGAGTAACTTTAGCCTTTGGCATGGCTAGTGCAAAGGGGGAAATATCTTTCACCATTTCAGTTTCAGTTATGACTGATTATGAGCAAATGGAAAGAAGGCTTAGCACTAGTGCTTAACAGTGACTGTAGGAGTGCTTGGGTCACAGGGCAGGGTGAGCAGGCGCTTTCATACATGAGGTTCTTTAAAAACTTGTAAGTTTAAAAGGAAAGGGAAAGGAAGTGCCTTGGCCAGGGCAACAGAGCACACACATGTTTCTGCTGACTGTCCTCCATCTGAAGAAGTTTAAGACAAGGCGTTGCTATGTTGTCCTGAAATGATTCTGCAGAGGTCAAATAACCAATCGAGAAACATGGAGTCATTTTGAAGTTTAAATTCAACCAATCAATGTTTCAAGGTGATTTTGAACTTCTTCTACTAACTCAGTTGACCTGTCTTGTCCCTCAGGCTTTTGTGATTGCGTTTACATCAGACTTTGTCCCACGCCTGGTTTACCTGCATTTGTATAGCCCGGACGGCACCATGCATGGCTTTGTCAACCACACGCTGTCCTATTTCAACGTCAGTCACTTCCAGGAGGACACCCAGCCTATGGAGCCCCTGCAGCTAGGCTATCGGGTGAAGATTTGCAGGTATAAAGATTTGCAGGTATAAAGATTTGCAGGTATAAAGCCACGGTCTTTGACTACTTTGTATTGTTGCCATCAGAGAGAGTACCTGTAGCTAGGGAGTTGTTATGGTTCCAAAAAGGAAGAAACTTGTCAATCAGTTATTCAAAAAAATAAATAGAACTTCTTTAGTTCTTTTGAAACCCGACAGATGCTAAATAGATGCACAATGTCTTGTGTATGGATTAATTGGAGAGAGTCCCATGATCCTATATAAAGTATTTTGTATTTCTGCACTACCCCAGGTACAAGGACTATAGGGAACCCCCATGGTCACAAACCCCTTATCAGGTTTCAGCAGAATTCTGGTCTGTGCTTGCAGCCCGTCTGGCTTTTGTCATCGTCTTCCAGGTGAGTGCCAAACGTCCCGTCCAGAAAGTAGTGTCATTACATGGTTCGGTTCTTTGACAGCTGTAGATCCACATGTAATGGGACTGTGGATTTGATTCCTGGGATGGCTTTGCTTCTTCCACCCCAGAACGTGGTGATGCTATTGAGTGATTTGGTGGACTGGATCATCCCGGACGTCCCCAAGCAGCTCACCCAGCAAATGCATGAGGAAAAGGCCCAGATGATTCAGTTCTTCATGGAGGAGGAGCGGCGACTGAGAGGCATGCCTGACAACATGTCCTTTCAGGGTGGCAAAGAGGAATACAACCAACATGTCCCCATCCCTAGTCCGTGTTCGTCTTCATCCCCAAGTCCTAGCAACTACTCAGCTATCTAACCTGCTTGGCTGTTAAAACCTTCCACAGAATAAGTGCTGGAACCTGTTTACGGTTTTGGACGTTATTTTAAGTGAAAATAATTGGTTTAGTTGAACACATTTCTGGAGCCATGTTCCGTCTAAACTGTGCTGGACAAGAATGTTTTAGGTCTTGAAAAATAACACTTTCCATGGATCTGTGTGTTTGTTTTGTCGATATTTGGATTTTTATGGGATTTTTTTAATTAATTTTTTTGTAGTACGAAAAGACAAAAACATTGTCAAATATATTTACTATGACTATACCGAGTGCAACTGAGACAGCAATCTAAATGCCTTGATAGGTATCTAAAAGCATCCATTCTGGAATTTAAAATCTATGTATTATTTAGAAAAAGACTTTGTGCTTCATCTTGATAAGAAACTGTGGCTAAATAGTGATAAGCGCACAAGCAATTTCTTTAGATATTCAGAATTTGTGATTGCATATTATATACATTTAAAGGGATTTGTTTTTAAATGTGTTTGTTGAAAATTATGCTAAACAAATGGCATGTTGCCATCTGAAAACATTTGACCCTAAAAATTAAAATTAAAAACACATTCTTCTGACTAGTTGTAAACGGCTGTGGAATTCTATGTTTTTTGTTTTGTTTTTTGTTTTTTACATTTAGGACATCTAGCATTTTACTGTCTGGAATATTACAAAAAAAAAAAAAAAATACTACATTTCCATCTCCAGATAGTTTGTCTCCACATTTCAACAAGCTGATTGCTGAAATTAAAGCTTAAATTGAGGTTTACTTTTTCTTATTAATAGCAATAATCTGAAAAGGAAAACCTTAATATAAGTGTTACTTTTATCAGAACGCTATCATATGAAATGCATCTGTTTACATGTGTAGAAACCAGAAACCTTTAACCTTACCAAAATCACTGGTCTGCTGAGGAGTCAATTTGAACAGTCTCTGAAATGTTTAACGGATACAAAGAAAGTACTGAGTGATAGCTGTGAATTATTTCATTTAATATTTTCTTGATTTATGGACACCCCATTGCAATGGATTCAGTTGACATTTTTTGAACTTCTAATTTCATAAACATGTTTAATAATGTATGGTACAAGGGTCAGAATAAAGTACTTATTTCCCTTTTTAGTCTTTTCTAGGTTGTAGGGTTAATAAAATCTCCTTGTTTTAAGATATGTGATTATACTGGGAAGAGATACTGATTTTTATGTTATCATCTCAATGTGTTTCTGTTAGTGGTGCTATTAAACAGCATTTGTTACCTTTCTTTTTCTAGATAGCAATGATATAAATGGGGCCCTTTTTGGCTATGCTATTTTAGGATTAATAAAGAGAATTTGTTATGATTGAGTGTGCCGGATTTACATTTTTCCACATTTCACTTTACTTTAAAGTCTTGAAGTCCAGTGCCAAAAACTTCTTATTTTCCTTTAACTTTTACAGACTGTGAACCCGTAAAACATCAGCTTCAAATGATGTCCATGCATGCCAATTAAGCAGCCATGATCAAGAAAACATTCATAAAATAAACATGAACACGATTTTATGGTTGATCTGGAGTTTTTTAGCGTTTGATTTTTTTCATTGCATTCAATATATTTATACTTCATCTGGAGAAATTCTACCTGGGATGCAAACCACCCACTCTCTATCCCGGTGGTTTTCCAGATCTCTCAAAATCAACCTCAGTATTGAGGCACTAGATTAATTAAGTTAACGGGAAATATTTAGTTGAGTCACATGAGTGACAATGAGTGCATGGCTGGAATAAAAATAAAATATAACCTGCATTGACAGGGGTTCACCAGGTCTAGGATTGGAATCCACTAACCCAACCAGTTATCAGTTATCAGTTATCAGTTATCAGTTACGTTGTATCAGGACTAGTGAATGCAGACACAGGTGAGGTCAAAGGAAGTAGAAGGCTAATTAAGGTATTTTACTTTATACTGAATTAAATTAAATAAATGATTAAATACATAAAGTCTAGTTTTTCTTTTACAGGTTTGCTGTGCTATTATAAATCTATGGGTGGACCTCCAACCTACATTTATCCAATAAATTGACTTTACAAATCATTAAACATCTGAGATATCATCTCTACTGCGGTGTCTTATTTAACTTGTGATACCCCAAGTTGTGAATTAGCTATTATATCTTCTTCTTCTGCTTTTTTTCTTTCTTTGGTTTTTAAAAAAAATGCTTTTGGAGCTTTTAATCTGTTTAGGGTGTGAGAAAGTAAATCACCATCACTATACCAACAGTTTAACTTTTTAGAAGTACCAGGCTATAGTTTCTCAATTCAAACAATTGCAATCAAAGAAACCACCTCAGCTCTGTAGAATTATTGTGCCTGTCATTGCTACGTGATATTAATGGTAAATACATTTTCAGTAAATTCAATGTCAATTCAAATATGCCATAAAAATGGCTACCAAATTAATTTAAAGAAACTTTTACTTTACAATTGTAACTACAATTGTAAAGGATTTTCAACTGATTAGTACAATAAAATGAGTGTGTTCCTTTAAAGAGCGGCCATCTTTGTTTTTTTTTCTCGCGTAAAAATACATGCTACTCAGGAAGTGTTTTTTCAGAACGAAAACTTTGCAAGGTTTTTATAAATGCGAGCACGCCAGGTTTAAATGATTACATCTGTTGTCAACAACAGTATAGTTTGTACTTTACTTTTTGTTTATTATCTCGTGAAAGACGAATCTTCCCCGAGGAAATAATGAAAGTGAAACTTCAAATTGAGGATCTTGACTGAATTGGAAGCGTTGCACTGTTTGAGACAGGCGGCCTATACCGAATTGCAATTTGTATAAATTGACTTTATGCCAGATTTCCAAGCGATATGGATACGTTTGCCCCCGTTTTATTACGGATTTCTGAAAGTCTAAGCGCTGAAAATGTTGATGCAATTAAGTTTTTATGCAGTGATTATATTGGGAAGAAGAAACTGGAGAAAATAACCAGCGGCATTCAACTTTTTCTGTGCCTGAAGGAACTGCAGAAGATTGAGGCAGACAACACGGAATTCCTCCGCTACCTACTAACACATATAGACAGGGCCGATCTTCTTGGTATATTAGACAATTTCGAAAAACACACAGCAGAACCACAGGACGAGTTACCAGACGCCAACGAACAAGGTTAGTGTACTCAGCGATCAGATGTGGGTGCTGTCAATGCCAAATTAATAAAACAGGTTTTGATGAAGATACATTTACATAAACTATTTGTATTTCAGAAAAACTGGACGTTGCTACGGAAGTTATCACTGAATACTTGGGAAGAAACTGGCGGATGTATGGCAGAAAACTTGGCATTACGGACGCTAAATTGGACCATATAAGAGAAAAATACCCTTTCAATTTACAAGAGCAAGTGGTCGAGCTTTTAAGAGACTGGCGCAAAATGCGCAAAGCGGAAGCCAAGGTGGAAGATCTCATAAATGCCCTTCAGAGGTGTAACATGAATTTAACCGCTGATCTCGTAAAGCAAGCACTTTCGCAACGAATTAAATAATTTTTCTGTTGCTAGTTATGTGAATTGTAGGTTTTACCGGCACTGAAATCATCAAAGGGACTTGTGATATTGTTAACATTTTAAATTGGTATTGGATTTAATGGATTTATCTTTAATTTCTGTCCCAAGGTCTCTTATTTCTTCTGATTTTCTTTTTTTCTGGTTTACCGTATAGCCTACTCGTGTCCCTTTTGTAGATACGAGATATTGTGTTCTGCGAATGTAGAGTTCTGAATCTGATTGATTGGTTTGTTTTGTTTTTTTTGTTTCCAAAGACCTATCCGATATGGCTTTCAGCTGTTTGGATTTGGAAGACCTTGATGTTGGTTGATTTGTTTTCATTTCCCACTATTTTATGTCATCTTTCAATCATAAATGAGTGTCCATCACTGGTTAGATTCAAAATGACAATTCCCTATGATCTTAAATAAATGTTATCAAAATTCACAGGGTTTACTGATTAACTTTCTGTTTTGCTTTTTGGTTGTTAATTCAAGGTTTTGCTCCAGGTGTTTCTGCTTCTGGATGTATGTGCCCCTGTATCAATACTTGATTTGTATGGCCCTTGGGACAATTGAGTTCCTATCATAGTTGTGTGAATTGAGTGCAGAAATAAAAATGCTTTTGCTGGGGATTGCGGAGAGGGTTTCTATTGCCACAGCCTTTTGGAACATCATTGTCTCAGATCAAACTTGCATGACTTTTCATGATTCACTTGTCTTGAATGCTGACATTACATAGTTGGACATAAGCGGGAGAGTTTGGAGTGTAATGGGGCTATCAGTCATCTGAACGCCCTGAAGCTGTGTTTAAGTTTATGTTGTTTTTGTGATCTTAAACCAAACTAATTAGACAAACGGAAACTCAGCTGTTTAATATATACTATATTAATGTTTTTTCAGATTGAATGAAAGGACAGGTCACAGCCTTAAGGGGAGAAAATCACTATTATAATGTTCCTCTGAGATCGAAATTACATTTAGTTAATAGCAACAAAGTACAGTCAATATACTTCAGCAAAGGTAGATACAGTCTGACAACACGGCAGTTTCCAAACTGACAAAGCTACGTTAACCGAACCATATTCCTATTTCCATAAAAGTTGTTTAATATGCTGTTATTATTGCAATAAAATGACAAATACAATTCTTTAATGGATTGTCTACTAAGCAATGGACTACTCCTTTCAATAGGTTATTACTTAGTTGTGGAACTGATTGCAAGATAAAAGAAAAATATAAAACAGAAGCAATTAGTACATTGGATGGATATAATTTTAATGAGTGTTTATTTCAATAAAATAATAAAAAATGGACACAATATTGAATACATTAAGGGTACACCACGACAGCATGCTAGACAATGCCTTTGCTGTCATTTTAAACACTGGTAAAAATGCTTGTTAGAAAATTATAGCAGTGCTACTTGAAGAAAAGCAATTTTACATGTTTATATTTTTTACAACGTTTCATATTTTGACATACGCAAAACACTTCCAAACCACAACGTACTCAATGTTCTCTTAATATAACAGGGAACTCACTTCTTATTGGCTGTCATTATTATGTTTCTTACAAGTGTGTCACTAGGTTTCCTGCCACCTGATTTCATTTGCCTGAAAGGTATCAGGACAATACATTTGTTTATTTATCTTTCTTATTCAAAAAATAAGAAAGTAAAGCAAACTCTTAAGCTTTGTGGACCCAAAAATTGCAAGTAATTTAATGTGTTCCTTCATGCGTATCCTTGATGTTCGCTGAAATTATTGTTGTTGTTATTATTTTTATTATTATTATTATTAGTTTTACATAGATACACATGTTCTTTGTTTGACCCAGTTTGTCCGAATATGTTTTTTATTTGTCCAGATGAGTTATTTCAACACAAGCTGGTAACACATTATATTACACAGTGTGGTTCTATTCAGTGTATGCTTGCTGTGGTCATTGCAGTCGTTAGGTCTCAGTTTCTAAGATTATCTGAAATGTATCTCACCAAAACAGATAACTCTATATTGCTGAATTTTTAGGGTAAGTCACTTTGTTATCATCAGCAGTTTAAAACCTCCTGGGTGACTCGTGTTGTAAAATTTGCCGACTTGTGATGTAAAATATGGTGACTTGTGATGTAACAAGTGGTGTGTCTTTCCTTTCCACAAAGGAGACATTTACTGCACCAAGTGAGCATTTTCTTCCTTTCATTTCCAAGTTCTTCTCATACATGCTATTTTCAGGAGACAATTTGATGTAAAGATGCTCCTGGTTTGAGAAGACCTGAAATTAAGTGATCTAGAAAGCGAGGCCTTCACCGAGATTAGTTAAATGATTTCTCTGAAACCTTATAGAATGTGGTACATCATTATCAAATTTAAATGAATGACAATGACTAATTTTTGGCTGGATTATTTATCACTGAGTAAATGTGTCCCTTTGTCTGAGATAAGAAACATGAAGCCCAACCTGGACTGAGCACCCGGAATAAGAGATCATTTCTGACTGAAGAGATGAATAATATGTCCCAGGTACTTATTTAATAAATACTTAAATAATATGTCCCAGGTACTTATTTAATAAATGCTTAAATAATATGTCCCAGGTACTTATTTAATAAATACTTAAATAATATGTCCCAGGTACTTATTTAATAAATACTTAAATAATATGTCCCAGGTACTTAGTAACATTTTAAAGAAATCCTGGAATTACTCTCGCTTGGCAGTTCTCTGCGCAGGATACCTTCCCCTTGTAAGTCTGATACTGAGGGCGAACATCCGAGCATAAGCCTGTCTGCTTGTAGAAACACATTTGTGAAGATTCTTCATGAACCACAATGTAAACAGTTGTTTTTGACCCCTGTTATTTATGTCTCTAACACTGACAATGTTCCTTCCACATAAAAAAACGTGCAGTTAAAAAATTAGTTAATAGGATTTTATATTTTATTTGTTAGGTATAAGAAATGAATAACATTGTAGTTCTCTGATAAAGTTTGGGCTGTGAGGCAGAAGGTTCTCAGGAACAGAAACAGTCACACACACACCTTGTATTGTTTCTTGTTTACTCAGTATAGTAATCAAAAGTGTACATGCCAATTTTTTTTCTTTTAATTGCTCGAGTAAGGTTTACCCCGTTATATTTCAACCCCTAAGAATACTTTGTAACTGATAAGAGAACATTCTTTACACAAGAAGACCAGAGTCGACTTAGGAACACTGAAGGATTCAAAGCTGAAAACGTCTTTATGGCATTCTCAGTTTGTGCTTCTGATGTTACACTCTCAGTAAACCCCAGTAAAATGTTTTTTAGCTTGAAAAAATTTCTGATTCCTTCCTAGCGATATCATCAACGTGTCCATTTGACAGGGTTTGCCAGAATAATTCATTTCTTGCATTTTGCAAACCAAATAAGTACAGTTCATCCGTATTTTCTGCCTTGATGTTTTTCATTTGCATTTTTGAAATAATAAAATTATTAAATAGGCAAACGAGAGTTTGAATGAGAGAGCACCATTTCAAATCATTTAAAAAAAGAAGCTTTCTGGACCAGTATGCACTGTGCAGCACGTCCCAGTGGGCTCCGGGTCTCCATGGTTACCCTGTCAGCCTCTTCCCTTCCACAGTAACCGCCCCACTCTCTCTGCACTGGTCAGACGGCGCCGTTTTCCTGCCTGGGCTTGTGTACGGTTGTGCGGGGGGCGCTGAGGGAAGGCGCCAACGTACAGAGAAATCCTGCCAGTAAGGTGAGGCCTAGCCCACCCCATGCACAGAACATGGACCAACCGTAGCCATGGCCAATGTCCTCAGGTAATCCATACATGTAGCGCGGGTAACGGGACAGTTCAAAGTTAATTCCGGCCACACAGGTGCACAGGGATATGATGCAGCAAGTTCCTATTGGTGAGAAACGCATGAACGGATACATGCATTAGGAAACGACATTAACGTATAACATTACTCTGCAGTAAAATCATTAATCATCGTACTGAGTCTACGCTACGAATAATGTCAACTCACACAGGGAGTACAATTAAGTAGTATGACTTGTTTACTCCAGTCCAATCACCTTGGAGCCACCTGTCACTTTACACAGTTTTGCTAGACACCCGAGCCCTTCTAATCAGCAAATTAAATTAATTTGTACCTGCAAATTCCAGATTGAGCACCTTCTAATCAGCAAATTACATTAATTTGTACCTGCAAATTCCAGACGAGAACCTTCTCGAGCAAATCGGGAGGTCAGTATAAACAGTTAAATGGATTAAAGAGACCTAAAAAACCTTGAGGATTTGTGGCTTCTCACGCCTGCTTGGCATTAGGGTTAACGTGGTCTATTTATTTTTATTTTATCATATGATAAAAAGCCCCGCCTGTGTTTAAAACAGGACAGATTTGTTGTGTGCAGTCAGGTTTCTCAGGTTCCCAAGAATAAATGCCAAATGGAAAATCCAAGGTGGTCAGAGGTGCGTGCTGTCATCTGCCTGTCAGCTCCACTAAAGGCTCCAGTGGGCGGCCTGTCCACCCTTGCCTGCTTTAACTGGCAGGTGTGCAAGAGCCACGCGTCCTGAGCGGCGAGACCGTGCCCCTGCGGAGCTTGTTCCGAGACCTCATCCAGAACACGTGACACGCGTGCTGTGCAGAATACACAGGTGCAGGGGGGGATATAACTACAGCACTCCACAGCAGAAGCCGATTTTACTCCAACCAGATCCCCAGCGGTGCATAATTCTACCGCAGACCAAAAATCCATACGAATGCCTACGGCGAAAATCTATTTCGGATTTATGGCAGTATTACATCTCAATCTTCCTGCTCAAGAATACTCAGATCATTTTTGTTCCTACTAATGTCGCTGGGCTCACAGCATCAGGCTAGTTCGAACAGCGGGCCACACTGATAATCTCAAGTGGCTGGATTGTAGCCACCCATCTCATCAACACAGGACACATTGTTTCATTGTTTGAAATGCATCCCAACTGCTATAATATGCCTAAGCTTCACTGGATAACAATCATTCAAATGATTGTCCATTGGCTCAGAGCGAAGAAGATACTGTGCATCAAGTCCACAGAGTGGAAACAAAAGGTGTTCTCACCTCCCATGAGGAAGAGTAGTCCTGCTACGTACTGCATCAGGTCGTGCTGCTTGCAACAGCCCAGGGCTCCAATCACCCATCCAAACAGGATGATGGAGACGGCCATGCCGATGAAACCGGCTGTCATCCGCCGCAGGTCTGCGCTCATTAAGCAGAAATAGCTCTTAAACTTCATGCAAACGCCATTTGTTAGCTGGGTGTTTCAGCAGTGCTGTTTGGGCTCCATACTACTGAGAGTGGCTCTCAGCTGAAGAATTCTTAAATTATTACTATTATTTTTTCCCTGGGGTAAATACTGGAGTAATATATTTCAATGTTAATGGTTAAAAATCATATTGTCGACTGATTTCTGTTTGAGAAATCAACGTCTACGATACTTTACAAAATGTACATTTCAGAATACATTGGAGGACGGTCCTGCTCTAGTATGACACTATATATAATATAGTGCACATGTAAAGTGTCCAAAGTCCCTCCAAAAGAAAGAAAGTGAGATTGTAAGTGAAACCCAAACGGCACCCTAAGCGGCATGTGGAGGTCCTAACTTACGGAGCGCATGCCACTCGTCTTGGCGGATTGTCTTGGTGATGTTAAGGGGCAGGTTTCTGGGAAGAGTAGAGGAGGAGTAATGGTACTTGACAGAGGTGCAGCGCTGGATTAATCCTGTGAATACAGAGAGATGGGTGATTAAATACGCTCTTTACTTTAGCTTTCATCTGCCCACAGTGCTGCTGCACTTTGGTATTGTGGAGGGTTTTAACTAGAGATTGTTTTATTACTGTTTAAACAATTGACATGATACATTTCTAATTTTATTTTATCTGAATCAAAAATTTTGACTCCAATGCTAATACCAATTTTATGAGTTCCGCGCAGTGCAAATCGGAATACCTCTTCTACTTCTGACTTTACAGGGCATTCGCCCCGAATTGTTACAAGGTAACAAGGCATTCGCCCCGGATTGTTACAAGGTAACAAGGTATTCGCCCTGGATTGTTACAAGGTAACAAGGTATTCGCCCCCTATTGTTACAAGGTAACAAGGTATTCGCCCCCGACTGTTACAAAGTAACAGGGTATTCGCCCCCGATTGTTACAAGGTAACAGGGTATTCGCCCCCGATTGTTACAAGGCAACAGGGTATTCGCCCCCGATTGTTACAAGGTAGCAGGGTATTCGCCCCCGATTGTTACAAGATATCAAGGTATTAGCCCCCGATTGTTACAAGGTAACAAAGTATTCGCCCCCGATTGTTACAAGGTAACAAGGTATTCGCCCCCGATTGTTACAAGATATCAAGGTATTAGCCCCGATTGTTACAAGGTAACAAAGTATTCGCCCCCGATTGTTACAAGGTATCAAGGTATTCGGCCCCAATTCAACTCTTTGCGACACATTTTGCAGCCGACTAACAGTTTAAAGTCAGCAAATATATTAGCAGTAAGAATAGTTATTGTTTGAATAGTTTTTATTTTACAACCCTAGTTTTAACAAGGTGTATGCTAACCCCTGGAGGTATTTGACAGATATGTTTGCAGGAAACCCTCTACACAAACATAAATAATAATGCACACAATATTTTAGGGGAATCTCAGGGGATGTGAAATTCCACGGGGTAACGAATCAGTGTCACACCACTCAAAAAAAGATAATAAAACAGTTTATTATACATTCTAATCATCCGTATTTTAATCAGTCGATGCAAACGGCAAACAATTAAGACATGCATGCAATGGAAACAGTTAATCTTGGTAGTCTAGCTTTGTGCACTCTGTAGCCAACACTATATATTATATATTTGTATTTGTTTGTGTATTTTCTGTCTTTTGGTCAGATCCTGCAGAAAGCTAGCACTGCATCTGTCGGATTCCCATATACGATATGATATTCCCGATGGTTTCGCATATATAGATATAAATCCATAATTCAAAATGATTTTGTACTGGTAATTATGAGATTGATTCCTGAAATTAATTATATGAATGTTTAATTTTAGTTAACATTTTGTATTTGACTAAAATGAGCATATCTTTCTGCTGTGTTGTATATTGCCGAATGCACACTCCATACAATATATACACAGACATACAATAAGTCTTTATAGTACCCAGAGCAAGGTACTAACCCAGAGCAAGGTACTAACCCAGAGCAAGGTACTAACATTTAAAGGGATATCATTTTATCCCTAAGGGATTGTTTTATTCCAGCCTTTGCTTTGGAAATATTGGATATTTGTTTTGGAAGTGAGGCAAGCATTTGAGTTTGTTTAAGTACTTTTTTTTTGGACTGAGCATGCAGGACCAGAAACAGCCCGAGTACCAGAACTTTAGCTTTATGGTCCCAAACATAATGGTGATAAACAGGCCTGGATTTCTCCGTGCTGCTTTCACTGGAACATAAAACGTGTTCAGTCTGTACAATGTTTGGCATTAGGTACTGGCTTTACATCGCAGCCTCACAGATTGCATCTAATTCCGTTTTATTTTTAAGATGTATGCCTACGAGGAGAGATGTTTTTGCTCCAGGTCTAATCATTTCCGTAAGTGAATTGGAGCATGGTGTTCTTTACAAAATGTAAAGCACAGACTGAGTTTCAGCTGAATTCCGTCAGTTCCTATCTGCCTGTCTGTGACCAGGAGAGCACAACAACAGGATTGGCAGAGGGCCGCCCAGGCTGGGGTGGGTTAAATCCACCAGCTTCACGGAGCTTCACGGAGCTTCACAGAGCTTCACGGAGCTTCACGGAGCTTCACAGAGCTTCACAGAGCTTCACGGAGGTTCAGCTTCACCCGCAGGCAAGCAGTGCCATGATTTAGTATGTGTCCATTCACCTATTACTGCTGAACCTCTCCTGCGGTCTCTGTGCAGACAAGAGACCAGAGAAACTCAGTTGTTGATTTGCAGGAGACTGATATTGGAGCTAGCAGCATTTCCTCACCCTCTGTATGTGTGCTGACAGGATTTGTAGACATGAGCATTAACAAAACTAATGGGGAGAAAAAACTAAAATAACTGGTGTTTCCAAATGTATTTATTTTCAGGCGAGAGATTAAACAACACCAGCAGAACTGAATGTGATCCATTTAATTCCTGACCTAAAAATTGTGCTGAGAGCAACCGTATAAATCCCCCCACCCCCCTCATCAAATGTGGAATTTCGGATCTGCAGCTCTTCTGTGTAGGCCGAAAAATTCTGCTGAATATTTTGCTTTAAATGTAGTTCATGCATTCTTTTTTTATTCAACCTATATATTGTGTTATATCACCTATATTATTAGTGTCGATTTGCTGTCGTGTTATATATGAGATATAACATACCGTGACAGACCCAAAACCCGAAATCGTCGAGAAAAACAGACCAGACGAGTACCCCAGACCGGCTTACAGCGAGAATCAGCACCCTGGACAGCGTTTTTACTCTTCTCTTTGGCATGTTCAAAAGACAAAATAAAAAGATCTATTTCTAAAACCATGATTTCAATCATGTTCTGTATAAATAATGATAAGAGGGAAAATGCTTTCTGAAAAGTAGCGGTCTCGGTAGACACCGTTTTAACTACAATCTAGTTGAGCTTTCAAAGATCTCTTAATATTTTCAGCGTGAAATGTATACCTTAAATTGAGTCTATTACTTAAAAAAAATAATTAACGCACAATTAATGCAGTATTTTAATATTACTGATTCAATGTGTCTCTCTTAGAAGCGACCATTTTATTTTTTTTACACAGGCTAGCTGAAGGTTTTTCTTTTTCTTTTCTTTTTTCTGTATGGATGGGCATTAAAGCTCCACCATAAAACATAAACTCTAACCTTTATAGATGAGGTCTTCAGTGTCTGGGTCAAAGCCTTCACGATGACACTTTCTCCACAACCCAGAGATGGTGGAGTTGAACTGTCGACTGCAGTGAGACTCCATTGCAGCAGAGGAAGCCAAGAAGTTCGGCTTCTGTTCGGGGTTCCCTTTTCTACTGGTATACTCCGGAGGCATACGGAGGGGAAGATTGAGACTAGAAATATAGATGTATCCACGGTCATTTCTTTTATTGGCAAAATTCTTACATCGTTCCCGGTGCCTTCTCGCATCTGTCTCGTACCAGTAGTCTGTGCAGATAGCCATTGCTAACAATCCCAACGCACAAAACGCCAAAAACAGTCCCGTGCTTGTTAAAATTTTCATGGCAGCCATCTTCCTTACGCGCTGGAGAATCCAGAGAGATGGCCGTGTAAAAACCTGAACCACAAATCACCGACTAAGCTCACGGCTATCTGCAACTCCGCGCCATGCTCTTGTTGGTGACGTTCCGAAGAACCACATTCGATCGTAAAGATTTATTTTGTGCGGTGCTCCTAAACAGACGTGGGATTGTTCACACCATCTGTGTTGTTTTTTTTCCTTTCTGTTGACCAGAATGGATGGTGACCAATGCTGCGAGGAGAGGGTGATGATGCAATTCACTTCTTCCCCTCTTGGTATTCAGCGTGGCAGGAAGGAACGAGCGCAGCATCGATGAAAGAAGCGTCCAATTCGTGAAAAATTAAATTTAAAAACATTTCAGCTGAAAATAAATTATTATTATTATTATTATTACAACGCTGTCATCAAATTTAGATTAGGCTATAGCCAAATGTCAGACAAGTCTAATTTGCAGTGCGTGAATTTTATCCAGGGCGAAATTAAATATGATTTCGTTTTATCTATATCGGTGATTTCGAGTAGAATGTTGTGAAAAAAAACGTAGCAGTGACGTGATACTTGTTCTGCATAACAAGCTGCGAAGTTAAAATAAATAAATACACGAATGCATTTAGCTCCGCACATGCATGGGAACAATGGCACGAAACCACACTATGTTATGTGTCTGTTTAAGGAACTAAAATACGTGTCCACCACTGAAACATCTGACTATACTGGTTAATTATATGGCAGTAAACTTAAACTTCTTGGATGTCTGATTACCTGAATGGTACTTTGCGGTTAGGGTTAGGGTTAGGGTTAGTGTCTGGTTGATCCATTTCATGATACAGCATATATGAAATTCTAGGTCGTTTTTATTTGTTATTTATTTAGACTGTAAAAAAATGAAATACTCTGGACCATCAATAAGGCAATACATGTTGAAACATATGAGCAAAATAAAAGCAATATATCTTGAA
>JAOYSI010018998.1:0-35974 GCA_025775065.1 Hiodon alosoides
ATTTGTTTTGGTTTCTTTGTATGTATGGATTACTTGGGTTGTTACCAACATCTGGTGAAAATTTCATGTCAATAGCAGCTTTGGAAATATATTTACTGAGAAAAATGGTGACGTGTTCAATACTTATTTCACCCGCTGTATATGCATTAATTTTCAGTAACCAATTAACTAATTCACTGCTGCGATGTGCCAGATCCTAACCCAACAAACCTAGAATGTAAGTCAGGGCACAGTCGGGAATGGACTCCACTCCATCGCAGGGCAAGAATCACAGACCAGTCACACCCACAGTGTCTATTTTGTAGTTACCAATCAAAATTAACCTGAGGAAAACTGAGAACTTACAAACTCGTCAACTCCACGCAGACAGTAACTCCATTCGAACCCAGATCCCTGGGATTGTATTGAGAAGATTTGACCCAAATAAGCAATGTGTGGAAGTATTTAAATATAATTCATTTAAAAGACTAAGTAATGTAATTAAAGATTATGCTGTATTAATTTTACCAATAATCAGGACAAAAGTGGTCTATATATTCACAGTGAACCTTTTAGGCAAGCTGGCATTAAATTACTGGCAAATATCTCGCAGATTAATAAAAAAAAATCTATGTACCATTCAACAGGCAGCCATTAAACTGAAAATAAATTAGATCAATATGCTCTCTTTTTTTGTTTCTAGATTTAGTAGTCGGATATAAATCCAGACATTTAACAGACTTCCCCTTGCTTAAATTACATAGGCGCAAACCAAACAGGTATCTTTGCCTCCAACTCTGAATTATAATAATGACAAATGCTTTGTGGATATTTACATGTCTTTGGGGGCGGTTGCCTTAGTTGCCTATCCCAACTGATACTGCTAATTTTACTGGTAAAGCGGTAAAGAGGTCTGCAGGCTGCAGCCCTTTCCACCCGAGCAGGGAGACGACGTTCTGTATTTCTGTTGACTCCGACCCGCCATGCTAGCCTCGCGGACAACAGAAATTACTAATTTATCTTTCATTCAAATTAACACCACTGCTTTTGTAAATTCTGCAAACTAAGAGGGGGAAAAGAGAGCTCAATTTCCTTTTGGGATCGTCTGAAGTTCGTGCAAAAGCAACATTGGCCCTTCTCGAGTAACGTCGGCATAAAAATGATATAGAACCAGGCTTCTTGATATTAGCGTATATGAACTGCATACTGAACAATTTCACAATACGAGGAAGTCCAGTACATGTTCTGCGTTTCCGGGTGCTATAGAAAGCGTAAAATGCTCGTTTTAGCCAGCCGACTAATTATTTATTAATAACCTACATTAGATATCAATAGAAAACATTGGTAAATTATTCATGTGATCTATTTTTTGTTGATCCACTTAAAACATTTTCTGAGCCAAAAATATATATTAATATTTGTAAATGAAATTAACAAAACAAATTGCTTGAATAACATACATTTTTAAAACCTTCTTTCAGAACAACAAGAAGCAAAATGTAGCCTAGTCTGTCTAATTTAGTTTTAACAGAGAAAAAAAAACATTTGGTAAGGACCTTCATCATTTACGCAGGCTACTTTATCACTTCAGCCTCTGAAGAGCTTGTCAATCAGGATGACAGATTTAATTTGCTGGGGTAATTTGTCCAGTTATGGTTTGCTTTTTTTGTTTAAAATATGAAATAAATAAAAATACAATTATACATATATTATAGTATAGGCACATTTTAATTCTGTAATTGTACATGTTAGAGCAGATAAAAAAAAAAAACCTTTACAATATCCTCTGAAATCAATATATCGCAGGACAACTTATTTTCTCTTAAATTGCCATCTCTTTTATTTTATTTTCTTAGCAGATATATTCTGTATCTAGGGAAAATTTGCATAGCATTTAATTTTGCTCTGGAATTGAAACTGCAATGCCATAACCAATATTTCAGCCCTTGCTGCTCCAAAATAATATTTGTTTATTCTTAAATGGACACAAAATTCCATTATTTAGTATATGACATGTCAACTTGTAAACTTCCCAGGAGAGTCCTGACGCAAAGAAATGCCAAGGGCCTTCAAATAGCCGGCGCAAGTGAGGCTATAATGAACTATGCCCTATGTCAGGATCCAGCTGTATCTGACAGAGCTGTAGTATCTGTAACAATTTAGGATAAAAAAAACAAAAAAAAAAACAATCCACTTCACTTTATAGAGTTTAGATGCAAAATAAAAACATTAAGAAATATACGAAATTTACATTTTTGCGATTTCTTCAACAACTGCCTCATTTAACAATAATGGGAAAAAATGTCTCAAACAAATGATAAGACTACTTGGTCATCGATTTTCTTTTCTTGTCTCAACATGTCAAGTGAATCCATATTACTCTTATTGGCGTTGTGTCCAGTGGCACTTTCTAAAGCTTACTAAAATAAACCGGATGAGGAACATTAAGGAAATACAGATCATTTAAAAAAAACATTCCAAATGACTGTACAAAAAGTGATAACAAAGTGTGGACTACCCGTACACCAGTTTGCATTGGTCAAAATCTTTGGGATCCATCAACCTTTCTTAGATTTATTTTTCTATGATTAACCAATAAAATCAATTGCCAAAAATACCCTTTAGGAATACTCAGAGTTTAGATCTGGTGAAACCCTTTTTCACCTTGAATGCCAAAGCTATCGAAATAAAATAATAAAATTAAATACAAAAGCTATTTATCTGGCATTATGAACAGTTGTCATTTTCTGAACAAACAAACAAACAAAAAAAATCCCCACATTTTCTTCAGTCAATGAAAGAGACAACACAGCAATCACATGATCACTGGGAGTTGTAGTAGTACTTGTACCAAGAGATGTGGTTGTAGTTGAAGCTGCAGAGAAAGTACTTTGAGTCCTAGGGCTAGGAATAGTATTATAATCCTCCCAAAATATCAACAGTACAGGAGCCAATCACTGATTGTAAGCAACCAATAAAGTGCTTTCTCAAACAAAAACAAAAAAATCATCATATCTATATATAACAGTAATCATATCAATAAAAGTAACAACATAGACAGTAAAGAAAAAATAAACTGTAAGAACAGAAGCTTTAGTTTAGGCACAAGCAAAGAGCCCTCCTCTCCGCCTCATTTCTTGAAAGGCGTTAACCTGCCAATGTTGTGCCAGAAGTTGGAGGTCTTGCGCTTGGGCTCAGCCAGAACAAAGACCTGCTGCTGGGGCAGGGTGGCCGGAAGTGACGGGTGTTTCTGGCGCAGCAGGAAGTCGTAATAGGACCGGGCCACAGCTGCAGGGGAAGCAAAGGAGGATAGATCATTATGGAGAGCCACCAGTTAGGTGGAAAGACAGGCACAGATACACATTCCAAAAAAAACTTTGAGAGGGAGTTCAGGAATGGTGAATAATGCAGGGGTTCAAATAACTGACACGCAGATGTACACCGATCAGCCATAACATTATGACTACCTGCCTAATATTGTGAAAGGGTGTACATTGTCTGCAACAATGCTTAGGTAGGTGGTACGTGTCAAAGTAACATCCACATGAATGTCAGGACCCAAAGTTTCCCAGCAGAACATTGCCTCTGCCGGCTTGCCTTATTCCCATACTGCATCCTGGTGCCATGTGTTCTCCAGGTAAGCGACGCACACTCACCCGGCCATCCACGTGGTGTAAAAGAAACGTGATTCATCAGACCAGGCCACCTTCTTCCATTGCTCCGTGGTCCAGTTCTGATGCACATGTGCCCATTGTAGGCACTTTTGGCAGTGGCCAGGGGTCAGCATGGGCACCCTGACTGGTCTGCGGCTACACAGCCTCAAACGCAACAAACTGCGAGGCACTGTGTGTTCAGACACCTTTCTATCAGAATCAGCATTAACTTTTTCAGCAATTTGAGCTACAGTAGCTCGTCTGTTGGATCTGACCACACGGGCCAGGCTTCGCTCCCCATGTGCATCAGTGAGCCTTGGCCACCCATGATCCTGTCGCCGGTTCACCGCTTTTCCTTCCTTGGACCACTTTTGATAGGTACTGACCACCGCAAACCGGGAACACCCCACAAGAGCTACAGTTTTGGAGATGCTCTGATCCAGCCATCTAGCCATCACAATTTGGCCCTTGTCAAAGTCGCTCAGATCCTTACGCTTGCCCATTTTTCCTGCTTCTAACACATCAACTTTGAAACAGGTGCCATGATAACGAGATTATCAGTGTTATTCACTTCACCTGTCAGTGGTTGTAATGTTATGGCTGATCGGTGTATATGACCTTTAGGAGACAGAACATTTTTAAAAGTTGATTAAAAAAGAGAGATTAAAAAATTTGTATGTAAAGTTGAATAAAGATTATTTAATGTCTATGACGAATTTAGATTATAAACATAATTCAGTGTTAGATTAACATTGCATTGTATTATGTTATTTTATTTTAAGCATTTACATGAAAAGAAAGGTAATTTTTTTCTTGTTGGAAAGGCTGTTTTGGTAAGAGATTTGTTTACTGAAACTTGATGGCCACACTCAGGCTAGCTTTGACATGCAAGCGATACATTCGACATGCTCTGTGCCTGAATTCTGGTTTAAAGTACCTCAAGAAAAATACCCCACGTTGCTATCCTGTTCTTTAAAGGACCGTCCATATTAGGTAGATCATTTTTTTTGTGAAGCCAGCATTTCAATTTCAATGAATTTGATAAAGAATAAGCACCGTAAGAAACTGCTGCATTGTCTGAGTACTGCAGCTGCCTCCTAAGTACAATGTTTTCAGAGTTCACACATTTCCAAAGTTTCAACAAATTATGTTTTTTTTTTTATGTTTGAGGTAAGGGGGTTATAATGTAAATGTGGCCCGCCAATGTTAGCAGAGTTACTTATGTGGCCCTTCACAATATTTTAGTGTCAAAATACTGTTAACCACCTAATCTTTCTTGCAAATTAATTTAAGCTAGTGACGACGCTCAATGAACGAGATTTCTCTGTTTCCCTGTTATTACGCGAAGATTTAGCTTTAAGTTCGATTTCAGTACTAATGTATTGGTATGGATTAATCCTCATGTGACAAAGGAAATTCACTGCTACAGCCTACAGTTTATACAGTGCTCAAATACCTTTAGGCTTCCCAGCTGGATGGCTTTTGCATGCCTTCAAAATGGCTTGCTTCTTTTGGACGTCTGTGATGGCAAAACCTGTGAAGCAGACTCACATTTATCTGGCAGACACCTTGATCAGCTGCCCATGTTTGCTCGAGTTAAACCTAGAGATACACATAATGACTGCACGTTTCTTATAACACTGTCCTGTTGCTTGGCAGACAGACCTTATCTAGTGCGATGTGCATGGATTAAAATTCTACACACCATCTATTTATACACTTACTCTAATTTACTCTGCCAAGGCAGATACAACATTAGGCCATCAGATTAAATCAGAGCAACAATTACAGTTAATTACAGAGCTCTATAAGGTTGCAGGAGGATCAGTGACTAGCCGTCACATCTCCCAGTCACAAAAGAGGCTCAACAGCTTGATGAATTTCAACATAACTCTGTCAAGATTCATGCAATGTGGACATGTGCCTACAGCTGGTTAGGAAATTTTATACTGCCACAGTAAAAATGCATTCATGTATTAATGCAACAATATCCTGTCAGAAGATGAAAAAGTGGTAGATTTTGCTTAAAACATATAAATTTTAAGGTCAATGCATATGTGAATATACAGACTTCAGAAAAAACTTGAAGATGTACTTTCTTCCCACCAGTAATTATTGTGCATTTATTGCTTTATCATTTTATGATAATATATCATATAATTTTACGCGTTACTCGTTTCCAAATTGGGCCACTTATGAAGTTCCTGTTTTTCTAGGGTGCCTGAACAGTGTTGGAGCATTAGTGCGGGTGATTTTGAAATGCAGGGCACAGAAGGTCTGTCTGAGTTGCCAGGGACCGTTGCTGCCTTTGGAGAGCACTCTGCACATTTATGTTTTGAACATTGGGCCATTACTTTGGTATTATTGCTTGTTTACAATTTTTTCATACCAACCCATTGTATCATGTTCATGTCTACCCAAGGGCTTGATAAGAGTGTATTTCTAGTGAATGAATGTAAAAAACATCAACAACGTCAAGCCAGGTGACAATGAGGTCGTCAAGTGTCTGCAGACCTGTCTCCCGGTCATGCTGAACCTGTCGGCGCTCATCGGTAAAGGCTCGCAGCCAGCGCTGCTTCTGCTCGGGCTTCTTGGTGCAGAGCAGGTGGACCTCCTCGCCACCGCCGAAGCAGAGCTTCAGTGCATTCTTCACGCTCACATTGAAGTCCTTGTCCTTGCCATCCTCTACGTCTACCACCTCCACCTGGTCTGTGTCCATCCGGCCCTTGTAGTAAAGGATGTCCCGCCGCAGGAGGTCCTGGTGGGTAAACAATAGTGGCGGAGTATCAAAAATGAACATGGAGCGGATCAGTAACAGTGTACACAGGCACGGCATTAGAGACCCGTTTACGCAGACGAGACCGATATCAGAAAGGACTCTTTCAGCCACATTAAACACAAGCAGGATGATTTACAGCTAAAGACAAAACTGCCCTGATCGACACTGCTTTTTCCACAGGCCTACAGAGTATCTGCCATGAGAATATGGAAAATGCCACAGTAGGAAACAGGTGAATGTGGAGAATATATTATGTGAAAACCAAGAGCCATGCCAACAGCGCACAGGCAAAGACCACATAGAGAAAGGTCAGCAGCAGTTGGCGAAGAAAATAAAAAGCCTGGGCCCTTGCTCTTCTCTCACCTTTTTACAGTAGATCATCTGGTGGTCAAACAGAAAAAACATGCGCTGCTGGCTTTTGGCCTGGGGCTGGGAGATCTTGGTCATCTCTCCCGAGAAGATCAGGTCTGAGCTCTTGCTGAGGACGTCCTCACCCTGAGGCAGACAGGCACGCACCCGCGCATTTCAGAGCTTTTGTAGCTGCATGAGCTATAGAGGAAATCCATGCGGCTATTGTTTATTTACCTCCCAATCCTCTATGGAACTCTGCCACTGCGCGATCTTGTCAACGTTCTCTAGGCGACGCTTCCTTTCATTGATCAGCCGGGCGACGTTTTTCATGGCATTTAAGGCAGCTTCCACATCTTTATAATCCCTGTGCGTCGAAGACCAGGCCATCAGGTGATACCTTTTTCCCCCCTCTCTTTTTCCCTGTACTACTACCATGCTAACTTCCCTCATCAGAAAACATCTGCAGAATTTTAAGAGCCTCCTTGCAAAAAAATAGACTGATACTGCATTATAAAGACGAGATGTGAACCACCAAGCTCACTGCATCAAAGCAAAACTTGCATCATAGAAGACTGCATTATTGCGAGGGGGTAATTGCTGACCTGTGTTGGGGATTGGTGTACTTGAGAAGCTCGGCTAGCTGCAGTGGGTACTTGCAGATTTTCTGTACGGGAGTGAGCAGGAAGCCATCCAGCGAGATGTCAATCATCCTCTGGAGCAAGCGGCACGCCTCGAAGAAGAAGACATACTTGCTGACCTTCATGAGCTTGGCGAGTTGAAGACAGGCGTTGGGGTGGTTATTGCAGTATTCCGAGTAGATCTGGAAGTCCATTTGCTGGGACAAGGGGAAAGAGGAGGAAATGCCTTATTAGCATCACCGATAGGTGGCTTGCCATGCACTATATCACTGTCAAATGATAAACTCTAACTATCTAAAGCTCTTTTGGATGGTAAAAAAGCAAAACATACAAAATCTTTTTTTTTTATTCACACATTCTTCCCACATTCGGTTCAAATATTTGGAGTTGCAGAAAAAACTATTATCTTTGATTGCATTTCAGGACATCCCAAATTTCGACAAAAATGTTTTTATGGAAGAAACTCTATTGAATGAGGGGGAAAATGGTATAGTGTGTGTGCTCTTACATGTTCCAAGAAACAGGAGCCAATTTCACTAAGGTGAGGCTGCTCCTTGTGGAATTTTTTCTCTAGGCCCTTGAAGAACTTCTTTTGGAACCTGTAGATCTCATCAATGTTGCCGAAGATGGTTCGGAGCTGCTCCTCGGTGAACATATCCGTCCTCTTCTGGCACTGTTTGATATAGCCCTAAATAGAAACACACTTGCATGACAGCTGGAGGAACCAAATGACACAGTAATAAAAGACGACCCAACCCTGATATTCAGGCAAAGTTTTCAATAAATGAATAGGTTAGCTCCATAGCTGAGACAAAAAAGGAACTTGAAGGAAGTAAGAAACGTGTTTTACGTATGGTAGTATCATTTGTCAGCTATCTTTTGGCTGAATGTATTGCTGTTTATTAATAAATAAATAGAGTAACCTGGGCCAAGACCCCATCAATCTTATGAAAAGAGGGGGCAATGACCTCGCAGATGTCCTTCAGGTGCTTGATGTAGTCCCTCTCGGTGCCCATGATCTCGTTGATGACATTGGTCCTCATCTGCTCCTTGCAGGGCAGGCCTGGGCCGAGCAGGCGCTCTGCCCTGGTGCTGTCCTCCTCCCACTGGCATTCCAGCCTGGCCAGGTGCTCGTCCATGGGCTCGTCCTGGTTCACACGCAGCTGTGTTACAGTGAGAGGAAGTGCAAAAACGGACATGCTTTAACTTGCCTTTGAATGCCCAGGTAAATAAGATAACAAGGATTTCACAAAGACACAATGCTTTTATTAACACTAACAACATGGTAATTCATAGTCAACATGGTAACTCATTGTCCTCTCTGGGCACAGGCTCATACAGGTCGGCCTTAGGAAAGCAGGTAGGAATCTCACCCGAACGAAACTGGCTGGAAACCAGCCCTCGCTGTCTATGATTCGGCCCCACCACCACTCCTTATTGGAGGCGTCCACCACTTCGATGACGTCACCAGCCTTGAAGCCCAGCTCCTGGTCGTCCATGGTGACGTGGTCCCACAGGGCCTCGGCGTAGACCACACTGCCATCACTGATCAGCTGTGGGTAGGGAGAGGGGGGGGCAGTCGGAGGGAGAGTCACTCAAACTTTAAAATTCAGACTATGTCAGAATGCTGTTTATAGACTTCAGATCAGCATTTAATACAATCATCCCCCAGCAGCTAGTAAAGAAACTATCACTGCTGGGTCTCAGCACCCTGACCTGCAACTGGATTCTGGACTTTCTGATAGAGAGACCACAGTTGGTGTGCATCAGCAGCAGAACTTCAGGTGCCATCACGCTGAGCACAGCATGCTCAGCCCACTGTTATTCACGCTGAGCACAGGTGCCCCCCAAGGCTGCGTGCTCAGCCCACTGCTGTTCACGCTGCTCACCCACGACTGCACTGCCAAGTCTGAATCCAACCTCATCATTAAGTTTGCTGATGACACAACTGTAGTGGGCCTCATCAGCGGCAACAACAAAGCAACATACAGAGAGGAGGTGGAACAACTGGTAAGCCGGTGCCACAACAACAACTTATCTCTAAATGTAGAAAAAACAAAAGAAGGCTGTGTTGCTGTCTTTTTTTAGTATGTTGTGATCTATGTTATTGTTGTTTATTATATTGTTGCTGTTGTTTATTCTATTGTTTTTGCACCTTGGTCCGTAGAAACGGCATTTCGTTCAGATGTATACTCGTATGCGGAAGAATGACAATAAAGCCTTTGACTTGACTTTGACTTTGACAAAAAAGACAACACTTTTCTTTTAACCATTTCTGCATACAGGAATAACAAGGTTTAACTGAATGTTTATATTCTGTGATCATGTAGCTGATGATGTAGCTTACAAAATATCATTGGACAGAGATGAACACCCAGAACAGGCACAATTTTTCTAACTGGCTACTGGATATTGACATGTAGCAAAACATATTCCTTTAAAGTCAGATCAGCAGAATGTCTTTGCCATACTTAGTGTATCCATTAGATTTGTTTATTGCATTGTAAGTTAATTGTATTCAATATTTAACTGGTTGTGACATCTGGTGAATAAATTGGAAGTGTAATTGCTAAGCATTTTGTCTGGCCATAATTGTAAATGCTCAGGGAACACTACCTGGTCTAGGAAAAGGTAATTCTAGGCTGTTGATCCTTCAACGTTGTACAGTAGACACAGAAACCCTAATATCCTTTATGAGGACCTGCTCTGCAGAAGTCCCTAGCACTACAATCCATAAAGGTGAAGAGCAAGGAGTAAATACTCAATATGCTGAGCAGAAGGCCTGCAATCCTTGGGCTATCCCACCGTCACCCGGGAAACAGGGACTGAAGTCTGTTGCTTAGCGACACACCCACTGATGCTCGCCTCTTCTCTGCCTTCTCTCCACGTTATGTAACTAAAGCCTAAAAAGTCTTTATTCTGAACAAACATAATTTTAATCAAAATCAAGGCCAAAAAAATATCCTTGGAAAAACATACTCAGCTGATTAAAATTCAAATACATTTCAGATTTTTTTTCCTCTCCACAGTTTTCTATATATATGTGTAGGTTGTAATTACACAAATTACACAAACAGAAGCATGCAAACCCTCATCTAACTATCCGTACTAAAAATACCAAAAAAAATTTTTTTAGACCCGTTATCATCCTCAGCAAACCACATCACCTTTAACTGTGATGCAAACACCATAACGGCTGGCTTCCACAACAGCTCCACCAACTCCCTATAGATACAGGGTCTCCTTTACCTGAACTCCCAGGCCCTCATCCCTGATGCCCATCCATGCAGTGTCATGCGCTCCTCTCCTCCTCTTCCACCTCCCTGGCTGGTTGCTCTCTACTGGAAGGCCAGCAGGAACATCAGCACCACGTTGATGACGACCAGCAACATCATGATGACAAACACCACCACCTTCTGGGTCTCCGGGTGCAGGTTGCAGCGCAGCAACGTGTTGAGTGGGCCCATCCGCTGGCGGGACCTTGGAGCACCGCGGGCCATTGCTGCCGGCTCCCGTCCCCGTCAGGAGTGCTCCCTCAACCAGTGCTCCCTCCTCCTGCCTCCCCCGCTTTCTCTCCTTCTTCCACTCTCACTACACCCCCACTCTCTCCCTTCTTTTGTCTCGGTCCAAATCGTGCTATTCCCTCGTCTCTACGGGCTGTCCGGAGTGAAATTCAATCTGACTTAGGGATCCCCTTTAACAAGGGCTCCATTCTTCTCTGCTTCTTATCCTCTCCCCTTGTCCCTCGTTTGCCTCTTCTTCTCCCTCTCAATGCAGAGGAAACACTTGCACAGAATATTATGCTGATGCTCCTGGATCTGCTTACATAGCAGCCTGTTTTTTCTTCGGTCCACCCTTTTACTGGAAAACTGAGGATTAAATTGCTGGTTGGATCTACTTGATGCTGCAATGGCACAACCATCCATCAAACTCCCAGAATTACTCTCCGTTTTTTTCTTATTCTTTTTTTTTTCCTCTACACCATTCACGACCAATCAGCTGGTTGATCTCTGCAAAGTGTCCTGGATACCAGACTAGCTGAGGCAGTCCTTAGCAACCGGAAGGGATTTCAGGGGGAGGGGCAGCGGGAGAATGCAGCACAATAGATCTTAAAAGCTTCTGTCCGGCAGAGAGCTGCTTATTTATTAACCACATCAGCTGATTGCTTGAGTGCCTCTCCTCCTTCCTGTTTACTTGTAGTAATCCTCACAGAGGTCTTAATTAAGAAGAATTTTTCTCATCAACCTTTAGGCAGGTAAACAGATGTCCGAGAATATCAGCTTCACATTTTCTTCTCACTCTTTTCAGTCTTTTCAGATTTTTTAATTTATTTTTTGGCTTAATATGACTAGCACAGCCTTCAGACTTTACTAATGTCTGATCTTGCCCTCAGTCTACCTCTCAACCACCCCCACCCCTCCATCAGCCTGATATGTCAGCAGACTGTCCTTTTCCTGGTTCAGCGCCCTCAATGCAACTAGACAGGCTGTTTCACTTTGCAAATTGCCATTAAAGCAAATGCACAATACAGATGTCCATAGGAACACTGTCATGTAACTCTGCATTGGTTCTGCTCAGGTAAACAACCAGTGTAAGTCACTGGGACATATAACAGCAGTGTCCTCCTCTGAATGGAGAAGCAGATTTTAGTCTTGTGTACGGACACAGACTTAATTATTTTAATGTCTCGTTAAACTAAAGGCTTCGGCATTCTTGTTTTTGCATGCCAGACGATGTTCTCGCTGATGAAGCAGGCAACAAATTAAATTTAGTTTGCCCTTGAGTGCCAAAATCAACCTTTACTTTTCCTCACCTTCAGCGCGGGTTCCCTAATTGTCAACCTCACCAGCTGGCTTTTGTAATCTGTCATGTTAATTCGGTGAGAAAAGGGTGCTCATCCCTTACCTCCGATGGTCTCTCAGACGGGCAAACACCTCAGGAGGTATCATTCAGTTTGCTCACAAATTCAGCTGCGCAGTGTGCCTGAACGTTCCCACTTTGAGCTTGAAATCCGCACTCTCTCCTCCCCTGGGCTTCATCCCTCCCTCGCACACAAACGTACACACACACACACACACACACACACACACACACACACACACACACTCACTCACACTCAAACAAACATTATTACAGAGATCCTCTGTTCGTGCACAACTGTAATGCCAGTCCCCAAGACTCCTCCCACTGAAGTCTTCTTGTTGCTCCCTTTTATTACATTTTGTTAAAAGCTTACCATGGTCTACTGCACACATGCTGCAATGAGACACGTAAGCCCTCACTGAGCCTTTTCCTAACTGCAGCACTGGAGGTGAGGAACACAGACAGTGCGAGAGAGAGAGAGAGAGAGAGAGAGAGAGAGAGCGAGAGAGAGAGCGAGAGAGAGAGAGCAAGTACCTCGTTAATGGCCAGCTGCTCCCCACCCCCACCGGAGTGGCTGAAGCAGTCGTAAAAATCCTCCTCGTCTCCCTCGTCCTCCCCCTGGATGGCTTTGTCTGGCGCCCCATCGGGAATCACCATGGCTGATAGGATCACAGACAGAACACACAGTCACACCCTTTGGCCCTGCCTCTCTGCAGCTGGTTTTACACCGTTCAAGAGGGTCACAAATAAAAAAAGAAGGAAAATAAATATTTGAAATACTCAACAATTAATTCATTCAATTGTTCATGCATCAATTTGTTCATACATTCATTTAGAAACTGCTGCCATGACTGAATGATGCCTACTAAACAAGCGTTCAAGCACAAACTTCCCTATTGAGACACTTAACTGGAGAGCAGTTATTTATTTCTTTTTTTTAAATAAACATAATAATAGCATACGTTATTTTACAAATGAAACCTGGAAAAGAAAATCACCAAGCAGCACCAGAGACACATAAAGGGAGGATGACAATCATGCTGTCTAAAAGACCCATACACATTAAACAAAACATGGTAAAGCGTGTTCTCTCCCATGCCTCAGGAGGTGACAGCAGTCCAGAGAAGTGATCAGGCCAAATCCCATCTCCTTCTTGGTCTTCATCTCCTGACCATCTGTGTGCCACTCTATCACAAAGGGATCATGAGGTGGATTGCCTTCACGCACACCGTTGCCGTGGTTCTCTAACCATAGTTTGGTTTCAAAGCTCAGAGACCACCAAAGGTGCCTTTCAAGTTCAGAGAAAAGTCAGCTTGTGATTGTTGTATTCAGATATTTGGTATATTACTTTACTTCACAAAAAAACAAACACATACAGGAAGTCACTTATTCATTTCTGGGTCTGCTGTAGTTAAGTAACTTATTGACTTGTTAACACGTGTCTGCTCTCATTTGCTCACTCAATGTCCAACACTCTCCTAGCTCCCTGGTAAGAACCAGATAAAGGGGCTTTGGTGCCAGACACTCACAGAGGTGTCTACACGGCACTGCAGAGCGAAAATAAATATGGATTAAAGATGCTTTCCTTCCTGTGGAGGCAAAGAAACCATTATTTCCTCCCCATTCATTGCCTTGTTGGTTTAGTGCGAAAATCAACATTTTAGAACTAGTTTCTTTCGGTACACCCCTGGGTATCAGAGTGCAGGCAAGGACACTGGGCCAGCGTGTGACCCCCCCGTCTCTGCACAGCAGACACGGGGCGCACTACTCATTCCGGCTCACTTACGATGTCACAATGCCTACCTGCCTCAATACCTAAAAAAAAATACTCTTATTCTCGTGTCTGATTACTGCACGCCTACACTGTGGAAACAGCTGTTGTAGAAGCAGTAACAAACCACCATCTTGGGAAACAGAAGGCTTTATAGACCTATATATCATGTGTGTAGTAGAACAATGTACACTGTGATAAAATGTATCGCTTAGAAACTACTTTGAGAAAAAAAGGATTTTCCTATAGTCAGTGTGTTCCTCCAACGTGCTAAATGCCTATGAACCTGCATCATCTGCATGGTAAACAAGAACTGCCTCATTGTAATTGTAAAACCATCCTCTACGCTCCAAAGTTTGCTCACTTCTACAGTGCGTTAGTACTGCCGCCTGCACCTCACACAGAATGGCACTGATTCTATGCCACGCGACTTGATTTGGAATTTGGAATGGTTTTTTGCAATTATTGCTAAATAATCGCAACACCTAAGTTTACAAGATTAATTTACCCTATCATGCATTGTCTGAAGATTGCATAGAGTTGGAGATTACATTGTTGGGAAGTTTGTTGCTGATTTCGTTACAGCCCTGATGCTGGTCTCTGGTGAGTGATTATCTTTTCCTCTGAGTGGTGCTCCAGCACAGAGTGGCAGAGTGGGCGTGTACATTATACTGTGCAGTGACGGATGGCACATTTACAGGTATTGAGTGTTCGTTTTTATTCATGGTCAGTAAAACCCTGGGCCTGGCTTTCACAAGCAAGAAAGATCTGCTTCATTTATAATGGATGAATAAAAAGACAAGCAGTTATTCACATATCCTTCAAGCTATTTTTAAAGCATTGCATCTGGGGTTCTTTAGGAGAAATGAATACGTTAATGACTACCACAATATATGGTCATAGCTGAATTTGTTTTAAGATCATTTTGAACTGTGCAGTTCCACCACATGGTCACTAGGGGGATCTTCAGTCTCTTCACAAACTGTCTCATCTTCTTTTACTTTAGTCACAAAGGGAACTCTCTTTAACAATGTGGGGTGCCAAGGGAACTGCAACATATGTGAGATGCATAATAAAAATGCAAAAGAGTGCTTATCTTATGTACGGATACCTCCGACAAACATTTCTCCCTTTCCTCCCACAACTTTACTTCCATCCCTTAGAGTCACAAATTTTTGTGGGTTTTTTTTTTTGGTAGCACATTACACACATAGCAAAATAATCATCCACCCATTTGCAATCTAACCTTTTGTCCGAGCTTACAATTGAGCTTTGAGATGCCAAGGCATTCTGCGGCGATATTTAAAGTACCATTTAGGTCTCACTGTGACAATCATCCCACAGAACAATGGCAGGGATTGCATGCGGAGGAGGGAGGAAGGTGAAGGGAGGTGATCTGTAATCTTTCACTGAGCTCCCCATATGTAGGTTAGCTGTTATTAAGAGATCAGAGATCAGAGATGGACTGTTCGGAGCACTCAATATGGGCTGAGCAATTGTGGAGCAGGGGGTAAGGTTATCAAGCACTGTGATTACATTCTCATTGCCCGCCCGTGGCCCTCTGTGGCAAGGCACGTGTCATCTGATGCATGAGTCAGCGGGGGAATCGGTGGAGGGGAATTAAAAACATCCCATCCCGAAATCCACACTGTGTTTCGAGGGCTCGCAGAGTCTGGGGCTACAGATTCTCTTCCAGAGTCGCTGTGGTGTCAGGGGGATGGAAAGGGCAGCTCCGAAATTCAGAAAAGATTATCTGAGTTTACTATTAACCTCCAACGCTGCCAAAGGTCATTATCCAAACTCAGGCAATCTGAAGAATGATTTGTTGAGATAAATAAATAGAGAGAGAGAGAGAGAGAGAGAGAGAGAGAGAGAGAGATAGGCGATTGCTTTTAAATTGGACAAGAGTAACCACATTTAATTAAATAAATGATTCATGCGGTTTCAACTGATCCTTATGAAAACATTTGTAGGCCTGCGCGGAGCTGAGATCTAAGACACATGCAACTTGTTTGTAAAAAATCTTCCAAATTAAGATATAAAAACAAATACTTCAAAGATAACCATTTATTAAAAACCTATCAGAAAATTGAATTTCATTAGCACGGAAACACACAAACTGACTAGGAAAAAAGTACTAGAAACAGAGGATTTTGACACCTGGGGAAGCCAGTGATGGCCATACTATAACTAAATAAATTTAGTTTTAGAGGGTGGAGTGGGTGCATGATGAATACTGAAGGTGACAGGCTGAAACTCAACTCAGTGAGCATCCCCCTACAGGCCCGCATGCACTAACTCAAATTCTTCCTCTCCAATGCTCAGAGCTGAAAATGACCACAGGGACCGACACAGTAGGAGGCCTTTGAGTCTGCTCCACTGTGCCAACCCCAACCTCCGCCTCCACGCCACCACACCTCTACTCTGCCTCTGTCTGCCTCGATTTCTTACTTATCCCTGACATGCTTGTGTCAAAGCTTTCTTATCACCACCTGCTCAGTACCTAAATACAAAATACAGTGCAAACTGAGGGAGGAACCTGCTAAATACTATGCAAATAAAATAAAAAATCACCAAACTGTTTTAGTATGTGATTGTAACTGCTTAAAATAAATATAACTTTTACTCAATTATTGACCAAAGAAGCACAGAACTGAACTCAACCAACTCCAACCTGGAAGAAACCATGTGGGTATGATTTGGCACTTAAGGAAATCATCATACGAGATGTTTTCTGACTTCATCAAGCATGGCCTTGCCTCAAATTAATGCAACGGGATGCGAAAGGTCTGATTAGGACACTTTTTCCCAGCATGTCTGAAGTACAGCTAGGGAAGCAGTGTGTAGCACCTGATGTCCTGTGCTCTGCTCTGCCCAAACACTGTCGCTGGCTTAGACAACCTGCATCCAAGATGGAGTTGGAGAACTTGGTCTGGGTCATGCTAGGATCATTCAAGTGTTGAGTTGGTGTAGAAGCGTGCTAAATTGGCCAGGTTTAAATCTCAGGGTATTGGGGGCTTATCCCTATGTATTATGGTTTCAATTAGAATCATTCATTTCCATCATTGTTATAGGAAATACTTCAAATACATATATAATAACAATATAAAATAGTTTATTTTATTTTCAGTTGTTTTTTAATAAATTATTTGACATTTTACTTACTATTTTTACAATAGTTACTATTTGTATTTGACCGACGTCAGGTGTCAGAAACGTTATCATGCGAGGCACAAAGAGTGCTTCTTTTTTTTATTCGCTACATGCAGCGCTTGCTTCAAATGTCCCCTCAGCTTATTCTACTGGCACGAGTCAGCATGAACATCACGAAAAAAACAAACACAGGGCCAAGGACTCCAAACAACTGCCAAAGAGCATTCAGGTTGCATCCACCCCGACTGCCCTGCAACCACCCCCCTTCTGCCCCCACCCATGACCCTCTTTCTGTGGTGTTGACTGTTCGAGGTGATGCTGATGTTGATAGGTTGTACCGAGACAGAGTCGAGCAGATGCCTCCACCCATGGCGGCGCCCCCCTAGTGAGAGTCCCCTACGGCTGGGAGCGGCATGGTCAAGTGGAGAAATGAGAGTCGAATCCCATGTGGAAGAATTAATTCGTAGCTGTACATTTGCACACGCAGGGAGCGAAATAGGGCCACAGCCGTAATTTATAGTATTATACATATTATTTCAACTGAGCTGGCTCGCAGGGTCTTTTTTAGATGCTCTCCTTCCAACTAGTCACAAAGCTGTTTTTAGATCTCAACTGAGATCAACAAAACATCACCAAATACATTACAAATATTTAGATCTATATCTTATATATGAAAAATACATAACAAATAGGTCACAAATAAAACTATACTATTTTATGTATACTATACTATATTTTTGTTTTCCAGACACAATACTTTGGACTGGAACAAATAGGTGCCCTCGACTCTGCCGACCACTACAGTGTTAGTGCCATTGATAAGTTCCAGAGGGGGGGCACTGATAAAAAGCTCCACATGGTGCCTGAGGGGCACATTTTCCCAGGCGATGTCCACTGTGGAGCAGGACAGGGATTTAAACTCACAAGAGTAGTGCATTCTCACCCCGCCACCCAGCCTCATTAATTGTCAAACACTGTTAGAATGAGCACGTGCCACAACGAGCACAACGACTTCTTAGGAGCCAAAAATGCCGCAATGAGTTGCCAACCGCCACCATCGGTGCAGTTTCATGTTGTGAAATGTTGTTTTCATGTTGTTTTCAAGTTGTTAATGGCTATCAAGAGGTTATATAGTACTGCCCTCCTTATTAGACAGAAGGGCAGAAGGTCACAATGTATAGGTAAACTTTTAAGATTTGCAAAGGGCACATTGATCCGCCCTTTCCCTACCATGTGAAAAATATACAAGGCTATCCATAATAAACTTCTGCAGGCACTGCTCTTTTGTTCCATGACAATTAACAATCCTGCTATATGCAGAATTTAACAACATTCAAAATTTATCATTAAATGACAAAAACAAGCATAATTCTTATTGAAATTCCAGGTTTGAAAACAATTTTATTTACAATTCATCAAATGCAGGTAAAACCTGCCTCAACGACTCTCACCAAGTTCCCCAGAGATGACCCAACCACTGATTTGAATTGCCCTGCAAGCATAAAACACAAGCGGGTGGAGCTTTCCCAAAACATGGTGTGATGTGGTGACATTCATTTGTAAAATAAATTAATTAGTTATTGCAGAAGGGGGAAAAACTGAACTTTGTTTGTTGAAAGGGCAATGAAAGGGGGGTCCTGGGCAGAGAGAGATACACACACACCTCAAACACCACCCAAATGAACAGCATACAGGCACAACAGCAGGCTAACAACTCTGCTTCCAGGCACAGGGTTCTCTGTGCTGATGTACTGTGTCCACGCTGCAGTCTGGCTTTTTAATCAAAGAATGACCCTCCACTTCCAATAAATCATTGCGTTGCTCCAGGTTATCGATCGCTGTATTGCTCTGGGTTATAACCACCAGTATGTTTGTTTCACAAAATAGACATCCCATTACTTCTGTGAAATCAAGAAAATAACCAAGCACAGTGCGACCATCTTTTAAACAGAGGATCCATTCCTCTTGTTTTCATGTGTGATGAGGTTGCAGAAAAAGGGCAGTGCAATTTATTATTTGTTACCTTCTATGGTCTTTTTTAGGGCTGTTTTTTTGTTTTTCTAGCAATATTCAGAGAACTGCCTAAAATGTGCAAAATCTTTTATGAAAATCAAATTATGTCATGTCCTCAGTTTGTTGCCAGTAACGCTGTCAGCTAAATAAAAAAATGCAAATCAAAATATATATTTCTGGTTCTCATACCACATTTTAAGAATAGATTTGAATGGCCATATCTTTTATAAAGATACATTTTCAAATTAAAGAATGATATCCGTTTCCATGTTTAGGAAGCTGTTTAAGTACAAGACCTTAGCACCTCTGATGATACTGAGGAACCACATTTTGTGAACCAATTCAGCAAAAAATACAGTCTTTCAACGTGACAGGTACTTAAGAATCATCGTTACCAAGGTCCTTGCCATTGGAGAGATAGGGTTGTGTATGGGGCATGTGTAGCCATTAAATCTAAACCCTAAACATCACAGTTTAAACAAGGCCATGCCCCTCTTCCATTTATCTGAGACACTAAAACTGTCAAAAGAATGTGTGAGAGCTTCTGAGATACATCCACAAAGTGTAAATACCCTATCCCTAAATCATACGCCATGGCACAAGCAGCTATGTTCTGATGGGTGTCGAATCTTGCAGTTCCTGATCGTCCTCCCTCGACAAATTACCACACAATTGACTTCAGTTCATAGGTGTTTGTGTCAAAATCCCATTTTTCAGAATGTCAGATTGGATCAAGCATTTGTTTTTAACGGCCGAATGGGAAAATTTTCTCTCACAGGCTTGCACAATATTACAAAATGTGTCACAAAGCTGCCTGCAGCGACTAACAGCAAGCCCCTGACGGAGGCCAAAGATACAAAATCAATGTATCCCAATGAGTTTGGGAAAAGGGTTGATCAAATAGCAACGTTAAGCCTATTTCTTTGAACAGGAAATGGTTGATGATGTTTGTCCTGATGTCTTTGACAGAGATTGTGTTTGAAAGTTGAAAAAGGACCTGAATCCAACACATCCATGGGATCTGTTCCTTTATGGATATTCTCTAGGCTAGCATTATACCAGCATTTCAGCACTTTCTTAACCAATAGCCTTCCACCCAATTTTGCAGAAGGAAATTCACAAATCCTTCTCTCATGCCAGGTGCCTAGTGGTCCCTCCCTTGTGTATTCGAACATCGTCCAGTCGAGTCTACTAGTCAAATGGTGGAACGCCCTTCCTGAGTAGACGATGGTCTTCAAGAGGAAACTGAAGTTTCTATGCTAACTAGCATTTCCTGATAATATTTTGATGTTAGCTGTAGTGATGTTAGTTAGCTTCCAACTAAATGAGAACATATTTAATGTTACCAGACGGATGGGCATATTCACTCTAAAATACTACAAACTGTAAAATTAGATGACGGGTTAATTAGTTAGATAATAGTTCAATTAAATAGAGAAAACCTGGCTCTTCAAAACAGATTAGGGACTAGCGACTCCAACGGGTTACTGTGTCCGTAGCCTTCGTTAAGAATTGCGTTAATGGAATCTCTGAAATTAATAATGTTGCCTGATTATCATATTGTATTTGATACAAATTAATCCACAAACCCGGTTGTTTTATCTCATTTATATGCATACACATGTCATAAAAAGTATTGTGATTTATCATGTCCCAATGTATTGACCTATAGAGAGGACGTGCCTATGTGATCAAGCTGACCCTCTTGACATGTGGGAGTGTGGGATATTTGTTTGTGAAGAATGTGTGAGGCAGAATTTCTCTTCCATGCCCTCAGCTCATTGTAACGAAAACAGATAAGTGGACAAACTACAGAATCCAGATTCGCTCCCACAGCCTTTAACACGGAAAGCACTTGGGTTCACCACTCGCTAGTAAGGAATGTTACCCAATCAGTGGAATAATTTCAGTTTATAGTTAGAGAGAGAACATTCTGTTCTCTCAGCCCCCTTTGACCTGCTGTGTCCCCTGAAGGAGCCTGGTCCTCAGTAGGGGAGACACAGGGGAAAAACTATGGTGCATTCCCTCAGAGGGTCCTGCTTCCTGTTTGATTTTTTAAATAGGATTTGACAGTGTTCGAACTTATGTGCTTATAAGTTGTTGTTCTTTTTTAAGTATACAAGTTTTCCAGAGTGCAAGGAGTCAGCAGCTGTGGAATCTGAATTCAGTCTCCAAGAAAAACTACAACTGCTGGGCTGGTAATCAACCTTCCTGTGTGTGTAAGGTTTTCCCTTTTCACTCCCAAATTGAATCCTAACTCCTACAAGACCTCTTTATTCATCCACTGTTTTTCGTCCAAATTTTCCTTCCATTCGGGGGCTGCTCATCTTGGGCATGGTTTTTCTCCACCCTCACACATTAATTATATCGTAATAATTATTGTATTGTTTTGCAAGTGTTTTTATGCCCCTCACATTGCAAGTGAAGTTGTAAAAGCACATGTAACCACAATTTGCTAATACAAATAATAGTAATACCACAATAGTATTACTTGCTATAATTGATTATGCTGTAACTGTGTTGTTTTTCCATTTTCTGGCAGGCGCTAAACATAATTTGCCTCAATATCGATGTAAATTTCTTTGTGAAAAATTGTTTGCCAAGGGAATTGTTCGTAAATGGGTGCACATTCTGTAATACAGAAGACAGATAATCTGAGTTGAGAAAATATCTGCCCAATTCTCCCTTGCTTCTTTCCATCGAGACACGGCAGGAAGCCCTAACATTGGTGGAGACAGGCAATTGCGTGATAGAAACAGCTAATTTGCTGTCATCCTGTGCCACGCAGTGATTTTAATGTCTTGGGACTGCTGGTGGTAGGCCGACAGCCATGCGGAATCAGAAAGAGGACCAAAGTTCATGGGAGGTTTTTAAAGGAGGACACACACTCCAGAGAACCAGAGTCCATTCAGTTGATTCCATCACCCTTGTCCGCCTAATAGTGGGAGATTGCGGGTTCCATCCTGAACCATGTCATAGAGACTGACAGAAGAAAAACACCAGCAGCACACCTAGAGCTTCCTGGCACAGGCAGAACCCAGAGCCACGCCCACGCGGGGAATTCCGAGATCGATCCAGTCGGAAACATACACTGCAGATCTGAGAGGTGACACTGGAGGATGAGTCGCGAATGTCACACGTGTCTGACTACACCTTCACACATTGCCATTTAAACCATCTAACTGCATTTATTTAAGATGCCTGATCTTTATTCCTTTATGACCTGAAAACTACAGCACTTTTGTACGTCGCTCTGGATAAGAGCATCTGATGCTTCTGCATTCTTACAAATGCATTGCAATGGCAACTCATGTTGATGGACTGTCTCTCCATCTCTCTAGAAGAAGGATCAGTGGACATTAACTGAGCATTGCAGGAGTTGGTTTTCATCAGGTGCACTCCAACGTGAGGCTGATCAATGATGGCATTTAGCTCAAGTGACGGACCTACCACATGCTGAACCTATTTGGACTGGCCTCCCGACAACACTGGTGGAATCCTACTAGCACAAAACAAACAAACATCAACATTTTGTCTTCACGAATGAAATGACCCTTTGACAATTTCCTGCAAGGCTACCTTCCTTGTAGCATTAGCGATGTAACGCTGAAATGCCTGAGCGATTTAATCTGAAGTCCAAACAAATCTCAGGGCCTTGAGAATGATGTGACTCGCTGGTCTATTTTCAGAGTCCGCACTGACTTCACATCCTTGTCCTGAAATCCATATCAGATTATTCTGCATTGCAAAGCACAGTGGATTGTTTAACACTGTCGTTACCTAGGGACTGCAGTAAAATATGTAAAATCTTTACAGGTTTAATATAGCTGTGTCCACAAAAAATCTTATTATGATTATTTTTTTGTTCACTTCATCAGACCTCTGTGTAATTAGCAAAGTTAATTATTATCAGTCGTTGGGACAGTGATTAACGGCATCATTGACGAGTGCGTGCATTGAACTTCCAGTGCGGTGGGCATCCAGTAAACTTTGCGTGAGTGCTGTCTATTTCACACAAGAGCAGTCAAGTTAGCTCAGGGATATTTGGTTTCGTAAACATGACCCACATACGGTTCGGTCTCCCTTTTTGGTTGGATGTGTTTTGGATGTCATGTTCCTGTTTTTTTCCACTCTTGCCATTTGAGCTGGCAAGAGGTCTGCGTGAGGTCACCGGCAGCAGAGTAGCTAGCCCTGGTTTCACGTTTCTCCTCGAAACTCCCGCGCAGCCTCCCTCAGAAACAAACAGGCAGACCGACCCCCAGAACTCCAGAACCCGCAATACTACAGTGCCAAGCCATCTGGCCACATCGCAGCCATCGGTTTGTTTGCTGTCAGGGAACAGTCTCTGCTGTGTGTCAACCTCTGAAACAGGGAAACAAGCGCCACGCTTTCTTGGAGGGTGTCACTTTTGCCTGTCTCTAAATTTTTTGACACTGTCCAGACTCAGGGAGGTTTAAGAAAGTGGGACAGTGACATCACCCCTGGACAAAAAGGAAGCCGGACGAACAAGACATGTCACTGGGGCTCAGCGTCTTTAGGCGAACATTAGGCACTTTTTTGCTGCGGGAACCCTTCAACGGCAAGGGCCGAGAGAAACGGAGCAAATTTGATTACTGCCCGGATATATCTCTGCACTAACGTACCCTGTGCATTGTCCCTTCCCAATTCTCTCAAGCTCTCTCCCAGAAAAAGAAGCACAGGGCTAATGAATATCTTGCTCCACTGCCCCTCGCTCATGTGACTTCCTGGCGCATCGGTGACCCTCGGCCAGCTCTGTTTTAAAGGTTAGGCGCTGAGCAGCAAGATCAATCTCACCATGAAATTTAATTATCATCCGCATATTGTAAATAACTTTGCCCCCTTGCTCATCGGTAAGGATGTCATGATAGTGAGGTTTGATTTCTCCTTGCAAAAACCAGTAAAGGACAACACTAACAGTCTGAAAATGACTAAAATAAACTTAAAGTATAGTTTTATGCAGCAAGACATTTATATGGTATATTTTTTCCATGTTTTTGAATCTTTGATGGCTCCCTTGCAGACACAGCTTGAGTTACTGCAATTTCGCAATGGCAATTATGTAGGAGTGAACTTAATTTCTGGTTTACACAGGCATAAAACAGGGGTAATCTATTGTGTTTCTATAGTATCAAATCAACAGTGTCTGCTTCATAATATAGTCTCTTACTCACTGCTTTGTCTTATCGCCTCTATTCATAACTAGCGAATAATCCATGTCTCTGTTAAGTAAAGTAACCTCTAAGATTCTACAGAATCCATCATTTATTTACAATGTTCAGCTAACTAGCACAGGGAGACAAATAAATATGAGCTGCCTGTTGTCTATTCCAGAGGTTCTCAAACTTTTTTCACATGCAACATTAATCATGGACCCCCTACTGAGATACTGACTGACCAAAGTGTATAAAATGTACTTAGTTTGCGGCCCCCCTGGGCAGTCTCTAAGGACCCCAAGGGTCCACGGACCCCAGTTTGAGAACCTGGTCTCTGGTCTATTCATTTGGTAACCATCCCTTTTTTAAAAGATTATCCTTAATGATTTTATTAAATCCTCATCTAATCATTTTTCCTTGTTTTTTCAGCAGACAGCAGAAGAGGACACACAAAGCCAAACAAAAAATACTGTATTCTCACTTTCGTGACCAAAACTTTCTCACTGTGTGTTCGCAGAAGAGTCACAATGACCAAAAAGGTTTACAAATTTCTGAAAAGAAGGTTGTTTATAGTATGGAAGCATATTTTAGCCCCTGTTATCAACTTCCTAGAACCTAATAACTAATCTCTAACAGTCTTAGCTGTCAAAAACTCACCGACTAACTAAAGCATCAAGCATCATAAAGAGCTCAAGTTTGGAGACTAGGTAAACATTATGTTGTAAAAACATTACAGTAAAGAGTCACATGAAACATCTTTGCAGATGCAAGGTCAGTTTGCACTTTACATGAAAAAAACTTGTCGGTGGCAAAGAAGCCAAACGCTATCAATTCACCAACTATCCTTAACCAAGTCAGATGCAGAGATACAGATGCAATCAGATGCCCAGAACCTGCTGACCCTGAACCCCTACTTGTATAGAGGGGTGTGGAGAGAGTGGGCGCTTACTTGTGGTGGAGTGCAGGCTCTCCAGGCTCCAGTAGCGAGACAGGAATCCTCGGAAGCTGCACCCCGCCCCTCCTCCTCCTCCTCCTGCTCCGGGGCTGCCGTCCGACTCTGAGCCGGGGGAGAGCCCCAGGCTCCCGCCACTACCGCCGCAGCTCTCCCCCAGCGGCGGGACAGCTCCCTCACTGCTCTGCTGGGTCCGCATGTGACCGGGGGTGAAGGCTGCAATCTCGCAGCCACCGGCCCAGCTGCCCCCCCACTCCAAAGACGACAGCTATCCCTCTACCTGGCACAGCTGTCGAGCTCCTCGGACACTTAGCGCTTAGCCTCCACACACTCAGGCTGCTTGCAGCAATCTCTCTGACTCTCTCGCTGTCTAAGACACACAGGCATCCAGCTCTTGAACACGCACCAGTAGCGACAAGCTGACATCACTGGGGGTCCACTGAGGGGGTTGTGCCTAGTCAGCAGGCTTAAGCTAAGGCTGCTGCTATTCCCACTGGAGCCTGGCTCTGAAGGAGAGCTACCCCCTTCCTGGCCATCCTCACCCCTTAGCCTTTTCCCTCCTCCTTCTCTCTCCCACTCTGCTTTTCCTGAAGCAAAGCTGACAGTAAAGCAGGGGCGGCCCATTGAGAGCGGCTGATGTGTTATGGTCAGGAGCTCTTTCTTTCGCTCTTGCCATAGAGGTGGATTTGGGATAGGACTCCCCTGCCCGACGAGGCTTTTTCACTTTCACCTTCCTGTCACTGAGAAGCACAGGCCCCAGGGAGTGCCTAGACACATCGCAGTATTGCCATTCACTGGCATTACATCACACCATGGGCCATATCTTCACAGTCTCACAATGCAGGCATCAACTGTTTGGGATGAATTATAAAAATACTGCCACTCAGGTCACATCAGGTAGGGTACAGCTTGAGGCTGCCCCATGATGAATTCATATAATACACTTTGTAAAATAGACTTTGTAAAAGGTTTTGCATAAGCACACTAAAATTGAGCTTTAAAAAATATAAGCATAGATAAATATATTTATATTGCAAAAAAGGTCAACACACCCTTACTCCCATAATTAATTTCACCAAGGTGTCTGTATACAACAACGTATAGACATTAGCTGAGAAACTTTGAAGAAAATTCCTGATATTCCAGTCATTGACGAGATCCTCTTTAGCTGCCTATGGTCACGGACAGCCTCATTTGTTTCCACATTTGGGCAAGTAGCACACTGCCCAAACTCCCACGAAAATCATATGGATAACAATGAAAAACCAGAACTTATGCTACCTCATTCAAAAGTAGTATATTAGAAAATCCGACAACTCATTTCTAAGAACAGTCCTCTAACACAACCCAGCATGGTTCAGACTACAATAAATAACTTATACGGTCGGATAAATGCCAAGCTAAAGGACCAATGGGTTTATAAAGTGTTTAGTACTTAGAATGTCAATTAACTATTTTATTGTGCTATTATTGACTTATTTTTTTCTGCATATTGCCGTGAAAAAACAACTCCTAACAACACAGTCCGTTGCGCCAGGTTTTTGTAGTACAGTACAGAAGATACAAACACAAAATTGGGCTAAATATCACCATGGACCGGTAATTCAGTGATGGCGTGTTTGCTTCTTCAGCTGCATGCACATACTCTGGACATTTTCCGCTGAAATTTTTCTTTTCCTATCATTCATCACAGCTCTCCATCTGCCTCTGGGAATGTCAATATACAGTGACCTTCAAATGTCTCTGATTTAAGAGAATAAATACATGGCCAGTCATTTTTTCTGCTCAGATAAAAATATAAGAAATGTATTCCAACAGCTCTGCCCAGAGCAATATCATGCATTTCAGAAATACATTATTAATTTATAGTTCTTTAAAACAAACACCATTAAAAAATGTATGCCAGCAGCAATTATTTTGTGCATTATCTAGTTTTTAATAATGGTGCTAGGATTATCTGGAAACGTTGCCATGTATCTTCTGAATTCCCATTCATAATAGGCAGACCAGGCCTCAACAATATCTATTACAATATTACATTTATAGAAACTACACATGAGAATATAGATGTTTGAAGAGAAAGGGCCAGAGTTAAATGAGCTGTGACAGTGCTTGTGTAAGCCCAAATTGACTCAACGGGATGGTGTGAATACTGTTAATTTAACACTGGCCGTTGTCTTTACGCATCTTTTCAGCTCATCGTACTCTTTCATCTGCTCTGCATATGCACAACTGATTTTTAAAATCAGATAAAAGTATCTACCTCTTACATTATCATTGCATTCTTGGGAAGTACAACTATCATATGCTCATCAGTATAAATACTAAATTATCCTTAGTAAGGTACACAGCATGGTTCTCATGACGCTGTGAAGACACAAGACAGCCAGCTGCTTACTAGTACGTATGATGTCACAAAGTAAAGAATAATTGTTTTGTTTTTTTAACCATAAAACTACATTACCCATGTATTACACAGTCGTGTGGGGGAGTCGCTCAGACTGTTGCATTGCGACTGATACACATAGAGCATCACAAAATAAGTCACCTGCCTCATTGCTTTTAATTCTAGTTAGTTCTAAACTGTGCTCTGGGCTTCAGACGACTGTGACATCAAGAACCTTCGTCCTGAGGATTGTGTCAACTGTGTTAATGATGGTTAAAATTCTGTATATGAAAGGTTATTTGTATGATGCCACAATGTTAATATTGCAGGCAGATGGTGAGACAGATCTCATCAATTAATTTATTTTAATTGTACACAAAGTTTTTATAAAAAAATGAGAAACTCTTTTTGGCTTAGCTCATTAATTATATATACATTCTCAATACATTCTACCTGTATTAAACAGAAACAACCACGAAGTAATGATATATAAAGCCCTTAATTGATCAGAAGAGCTACCTTATGAAAAAAATGCGCTGCAAAGTATTTTGCACCACTGGACTTAAAGTAAATAAACCAACACATATTTAATCTACAATGATGTAGCAACACCAGCAGCCATGTTATAAAGCAACAATAGGAAGCATAAAGCAAAGCCACAAAGCAGAGGCCTAATCTCAACACAACCCCATAAAAGAGAGCCCTGTCCTTTGATTGGAGCACTTACTATTCAATTAACCCAGGTCAATCTAATCACAGGGGCGACATCTGGTGCAAGATCGCCGACCCCACTTAGAGGCTTTGCACAGGGCATTCTGCCTGTGTTTATGTGTGCATTTGCAGGAAGGAAATAGTGTCTTCACGGTATGTGTCTGTGTAAAAAAAGTGAGAAACACACTTGGTGTATGATACACAACACCACAGCGTTGTGCCTGTGTGTGAGCAGCGCCAAGGCATGCTTGGAGACAGATCCCTCCTTGGAGACAAAGCCCTCTCGAGGCGAGCACAGGACCGCAGCAGAGTTAGACAGGCTGGGGTCAAGTCTGGAAGAGAGAGATGATCTCTTTGTTTTTTAACTTCTGCTGAGAGATAAAAGCAGAGACCTAGGTGACCTAGGGACACCCCTGCTCTCTAGTGGTTAGAAAATAGCCTCTGTGCGCCCTCTGGCCCACGCAGCCCTGGCGACATGACCCAATTTTCCCAAGAGAGGGCTTTAGCCAATCACCCTCAAAACTGCAAAGGTGCTTCATCTGAGGAACCTTTCTCAAATCTCCCTTCATAGATTTGGTATCTCTACGGAAAGGCCGCTGTGCCATATTTTTGGATAGTGAAAAGCAGTGAGAGAAAAAAGAGGGAATAGAAAAAGGTTTTTAAAACCTGTGAAATTCATTGTTTTTTCAGGAGGGTTTTCAGAAGTAGTCGCATGCAGGTTGTGAGTCCAATAACGTAACAGCTGTTGCACCTGCCAGGTTTCACAAATCAGTGATGATCGTGTGTTGCATGACTCAGTCGATAAGCTACTCGGCATTTGTATTGAATTACGTCACTCCACTGAACAAGTGCCACCTAATGGACACTAAGAACAATCGCATTGTTCTGCACCAGGTGAACAAGATTAAAGTAATGGATCACTGAAACTGTACCCAGCGAAACTCACAAGAGATGCGCTGTCGCCATTCTACACAATCCAGACCAACGGGGGTGCTCTGAGAAAAACAGGCAGTCCTGAGTGGCAGCAACGGGAACGACTCCAGAGCAGCGAGGGAGAGTCGGGTGCGAGCCTGCAGGCGAAAGAAAAAAATAATGGCTTCTTATTGCTAATCAATATTATCATTTTATGACATTATGGAATTGCATCTGTAGGAATCTTCTGTGCTATTGATAAATACATTAAACAACTAAACTAATCTCAGACAGTTTAATCTAGTATACATCTCAACTTTGGAAGCAATTGAAACAATAGAACAATTTGGTTTTGCTCCATTGTAAGAACAGTCGACAGAGGAGCTTTGCCTGGAGGCTAAGTGAGCAAATATGGGTGGAATGCAAACAGAAGAGTCCAGATTAAGAGGATGATAGAGGATGAGCAGTGCCCTCTTGCCCACCTTACCTTCTGCAGCTCTCCCGTCAGTTGCCCGCCGAGTCTGCTCATGCCACCCTGCAACGCCCTGGCTAGCTTCCTTTTGTGTCCTCTGTCCTCCTCAACCCATGAGTTTCCTGAGCAGCTGTGTCGTCGTGGCCCAGGCCCAGACCCCGCTATTTCGCACACCAGCGCGGCGCAGCTGCGCGGTCTCCACCTGGGTGATCTCGGGCCGCGCCTCCTCGCCCACAGTGCGCTCGTCTGGCCTGGCAGTTTTCTTCTTAAGGGCTGGCCAGCTGATTTACCTCCGTCCTGCACACGTTTTCAGAACAGTCATGAAAAACATTTTTTCGTTCTGAATCCACTGCATCTGTTGCTAATGACAGGACATGATTCGAGGTCAAACATGTCTCTATATTGTGCTGTCTTGGTTCAGTTTTCTCCGGTAAATCTCGGATAAGGCAAGAATATATTATTGGTGGCCAGAATACTCACTCACATTGCTTGTGTTAAACAACACAATAGCTTAAATAAATGTAACTTTGCCTTATGTCAGGGATACTCAATCCTGGTCCTCACAGGTCGTAGTGTCTGCAAGTTTTTAAGCTACCTGTCATTTATCACCTGATTTACACCCGGAAACACCAGGTAACATCATTTTAAATCTAAATATTGACTCCAATTAACAGTTTAGTGGTGTAATGGAAGAAAACCCCCTGACACTGTGAGGACCAGGATTGAGTATCCCTGCCTCTTAATATTCTTTACCCCTGCTATTGTCAGAAGTATCACTAGATGGCACTCCCAATACACAATCTAAACGAGTCAGGACCTATTTGAAACAGTTCCAAGAAAGAGCAAATCCTGGATAGCTGGAAGGAAATCTACAGGGGCAGACAGCCGTGAAAAGCTGACTTTGCCTTTTTCCCTCTTGCCTGAAGAGAGCGGTTGGATCTTTGCTTTATATAAAGAGTTTTCCTTTTCTAGAGTTACCTGTTAATGGTAAAAGTAAGTAAAAATCTTTTTTTAATATCTTAATAATTGTTGTTATTTAACTTATTTAACGTTAACACATTTCATGTTCTGTGCTTAATACTTAATGCACTTAATACATAAACAATGCAATGTAAACTGCCATTATAATGGCTCACATGACTTATTAATCCAAAAAAGCTAAATCAAGAGCTAAATCAAGAGGAGATGAAGCATTTGAAGAATACAAAATTGCTTCCTCACAAGAGTAAATGCCATGTAGTCCCTACCTCAATCTCATTGACGGACATGGAGGAGACCAAACTGACTTGGGGCTGCCCATCCACGCTCCTCTCCTGACTCTGGCTGTCTGTGCCTAGGGGGTTAGCAGGTGCCAGTGGGGCAACTCTGGGCTTCAGAGTCTTCGGCCGTTCGGGGCGGTCAGCGAGCCCCTCCGTGCTAACAGACTTCCCCAGATAGGTGAGTGACACGGTGCTGGAACGCAAGGAATAGCGAAAGCTTCTGCGGTGGGCCCCTAGTCGGGGACTCTGAGGTCTGGGGCTCATGGGCCTCTGTGGTGTGTCTGAACCATCAAAAGAAGCCACAGGCCTGGCCCTAGAGACGATGGACTGGTCGGGCAGAGCAGTAACAGCAGATGGCCTCGGTTGCCCAGCAAGCTTGCTCTCCTCCTTGGCATCCTGTAAGAGGTTCTGCAGGCCTGCCGCTTTTCTCATGTTGACGGTGTCGGGCAGGAGTGCTGGAGCTCTGGGGGAGCTGTGGAGGCCGAGCCGATCCCGGGCAGAGCGGGTGGCGTACTCACTGTGGAGTAGGTGGGATGACTTGACGCTTCCAGTATCCGGCATAGACAGGGCCCGCCTCAACACTTCTGCCTCTTTAGCATCTGCAAACTTCTTCTGGAGCTGCTTCACCCTCACCTCCTCACTCTCCTTGTTAGCAGAACGGGACTCAAAGAAACTGGACAGGGACTTGTGTGCCTGAGCAAACCTGGTGAGCAGGTTGAGGTTGTCTGAGCTCTTGCTTTTTTTGTAGCTCTTTTTGTGTCCCCAGTGCTGTTCCTCTGGACTGCTACCAATGTCTCTGTCGCACAAGCTGCTGTTGTGCGAGCCAACGGGAAAAGCCTTCTGGACAGTCTGGTCAAGGAACTCGCCCTTGTGGAAGACTTCATCATCCCAGGTCTCTCCCTGCCACTCATGCTCTCTCAGCTGCTCGGTGCTGTGGGACAAGGGCGACATGTGGAAGGGAGACTGTAGTTTGAACTCTTGACTGCCTCCACCACTATCCTCTCCCCTGTCCGCATCCCTGTCCTGCACATCCTGAGGAGAGGGTATCTGGGGCTGCACATCCTCCGGTATCCTACCCTTGCAGCCCCGTGGTGATTGCCTGCCCCTCCTGAAAGAGGGCATCCCGGAGAAGACAGAGAATTTGGAGCTCTTTCCACTGGGGCTGCTCTTAGCTACCTTTTTTATTACTGCCTTATGGAGGCTAGTGTTGCTCCCCAGGAAGGAATATATGTTGTCCTCTGTCTCCTCGCTGTTGGTGCTGGTGGCGTCTGGGTCGGAAGGGCTGGGACTCTTGATATCGTTAGGCAGGGGGGTCATGACCCTGAGGTCATCCAGGGTGGTGTGGATGGTGGAGTTTGTACCGGAGTAGTACTCCCTGACAGCCTCGGGATGGAATGTGAGCTCCAAGTTGGTTTTCCTTCTCTGCCCCCCTTTCTCTATTCTGCTCTCATCCTCTGCTATGAAGGCATTGTCCTGAGAGCGACCTAACTCTAAAATAGGCTCAAGATTGCTAGGCATAAGCAAATCTAAGCTGACATCTGAGTAGGTAAGTTTTATGGTCGCGCTTTGCTCTAATGACTGAGAGCTGACCTGGTTTAATCTGTTGTGGTCCTTGGCTGGTACACAATCCCCTGATGTCTCTGCAGTGCTACTGGCTGCACTTCTCAAAGATTCATTTGATATACCTGAATAGTTTTCCTTTTTTTTTACTGTGTGTAAAAGTACTCCTCTGGAGTCAGTATGTTCAAGTCCATCATCTGCACTGTTCACTAGATTCTGTTCCTCTAGAACAGAATCAGAAAATTGTGCACTTTTCCCAGTGTTTTTCCTCTGTTTGTCACCACAGTGAGAGTCTGAATGTAGGGTGTGGCTGGGGCTGGATGAGGGGGGATCCTGACAAACGGAGCTGTCCTTTCCTTTCAGCTCCCCTTCAGATGGCTCAAGGTCATCGCAGATCAGCCCAGAGTTTCCAGAGTCCTCGCTGACCCAGTAAGGCTCAGAATTCAGGACGTCGGTTACTTCCTGGTAGCAGCTGGATCGAGCTTCCCCATGTGGAATCCCTTCCAGGGAACTACTAGAGCTGGTGGTCAGAAATGTGAGCTCGGCTTGGGAAGGGGAATCCACCACAACCTCATCCTTCGGGGGACAGCCTACTTTCTCTGTGATTGCGTAGGTTAGCTCATACATACATGGGCTTATCTTCACCAGAGCTTTGCATGTGTCAATGGGATCGGTAGAACATAGCTCAGAACGGCTTTTTATGTTATTGTTTGTGTCAGAGTGTGATGCAGGCAAAGCCATGGGCCCCTCATGAGGGTGCTCCTTGAAAACACTGTTCAGTTCCGGCTGAACGAAACAACACTGCGCTTGCTTGTGGAACGAGGAGCCGGTTCCTACCCTTATATCTATTGTCCTGACTGGAAAGTCATTCAGATCCAAGACATGGGTCCTTAAGGTGTCCCCCTGGAAATGCTCTGTGTCATTGATACTGTTAGACTCGTTGAGATTTCTGGCTTTTGCCAGCGACCCAGCCACCTCCTCTTCTGTTTTGGACACCAAATGCGGCTCACTTACAACTAATTGTTTACAGTTCAACAAGAGGCTGTCTGCGACGTTGGTTACACTGTGTAGTTTGGCATCAGCTGAAACCTCAAATATGTCAGTGCGTGAATCTCTGGGACTGCGTTTGTTTTCCGAACTGTGTCTTCCTGTCAAGCAAACATTGCTGCCGTCATCTTCTTCTGCAGATACACAGCGAGTCAATTCAGTAACATTGCCTCCCAGTGATGGTGTTGATATCACCCCCGAGAAATCTGCCACCACCTGGTTGCCGGAGGATATGACCTTACAGCATTTGTGGTCCCAGGGCAGGCCTTCATTTAGCGGCTCCTCTGTGCTGGACCCTCTCCCACAAGAATCAGTGGAGCTTGGTATTTCTGTTATGTACCGCACTGCCTCTCCTTGCAGGCCGTCCTCCGATGAGGACACGTTCTCCCCCTCTGCAATCTCACCCAGTGAAGCTAAAAGTTCAGTGATCAGCCTGCGGATTTCAGAGGTGTCCTCCGGTCCGCAAGCCTCGGCAGTGGGACACAAGCAGGGCAGGAGTGTTGTTTGTTCCCCTGCCAGGAGAACCACACCATCTATCCCTTTAATGGATGACACCCCGCCATACATCTGGGTGCTGGGTGTCCTTGCGATGCATTGACTCTGTGTCTCTGTGGCGCGTTCATTAGTTTTAAGTTTTTTTGAGATACGTTTGCTGTGTGTGTCCGGGTTTAGTTCACTGTGTGTGTCTTCAGTGCAGGTGCTCTGTGTGTCTTGTCTGCTTTGTGAATCTATGCGGCGTTCACTGTTTATCTCCCCGTTTTCTTCCCAGTGTGTGCTTTCATTGTGTTGCCTATGTGTTTTTGCGTTGTGCTCGCTATGAATTCCTATGTTGTCTTTACAGTGTGTTTCTACATTGTTTTTTCTGTGTGTGTCAGCGTAGGGTTCTCGGTGTGTTTCAGCATTGTGTTCCCTTTGTGTGTCAACGTTGTTTTTACTCAGTGTGTCTGCGTAAAGTCCGTTTCTTGTCTCTGTTCCTCGCTGTTTATGTGTCGGTGTGCTGTGCGCTTCTGTAATGCTCCCTCTGCAAGTCTCTGTCCCATGTCCCGCTGGTGTGCTCTGCTGGGATTTGCTCTCCAGTGGATGGAAGCTACTATCCAGGTGCAACCCGAGGTACACGTCTTCACTGCCCAGCAGCGTAGAGAAGCAGTCCTCGCTGTCGGGGCTGAGTTCTGAGAAAGTGTCGCTGTGCCAGGAGCAGGAATCAAAGTATTCATCCGAGACGTCCTGCGTCCGCTCACTCCATTCCTTAGGGCCCAGTCCCAATTCCTGCTCCTCCAAACAATCACTGTCCTCTGGACAGTCCTCAAGGGCCTCTTGGGCCTGCTTAACAAGAGAGACAAACCGGGAGATGCATAACCTGAGACATGGATAAACAAAACGTGTTTATCTCATTATAACCCTTGCCAGATTAAAAGAAAAACTGGAAGTAGAAGCTTTGAAAGGAATTCAGATAAACTGATAAAAAATAACATGGATTTATGTGTAAACAGCAGTGCTTTATTAATTCAACAATTTTAATTCAACAAAATTATTGAGTACATGCCAATTTACTTTATAACCATACTCTATAACTGTTATTATCTCTTCATTATTTACAAAGTTGTATATCTCTTCCTGTGTCTTTCCTGTTTCTCTTCAACAAAAACATATGATTAATTAAACATAAACCTTAAACTTTACCTCTAGCTCAAAACCTTTATTATGTAGCCACTGGACCATATATAAACAATATATATAAACATATATAAACAATTAGCCAGATAACCCTAACCCAAATCCTAATGTGCTATACAGAACAAGCATCATATATAACTAATTCTTTATCAGTAAATCTTGAAAAGTCCTGAAAGCAGAGCTGTATCCAGAGCCATGGTACAGACACATATAATCGCCCAGTTAAGCACAGATCTCATGTTCACTCACACAAAGGCACGCCATTCCCCGAAACACAAACATCCACTATTTTTTGTTAACTTTCCGTAGTTTTAGAAAGCTGTGCACTTCTAAACTCCAGCTGGTTTAACATAAAGCTTTTTGCATGCAATCTCTCTAATACATTCTAATACACAACCCTTTATTCCAAACATAGATAAACACACCATTTTAGCTTTTCCCTTTGTTTGAGCTAATAACCCACACCATCATCGTCTTTTTTGAATTCCTTCGTTCACCATTTTACTCATGTGCATTGTTTAATAAATTATTTATTTACGATATGAAGGACCTACAGTGGGGAGAACAAGTATTTGATACACTGCCGATTTTGCAGGTTTTCCCACTTACAAAGCATGTAGAGGTCTG
>JAOYSI010019019.1:0-35954 GCA_025775065.1 Hiodon alosoides
TCTCACCCTCTTTCTCCTCTACCCTCCCCCCCCCTCCCGCCGCCCCCCCCCCGGCGGCCCCCCCCCCCCCCCCGCCCCCCCCCCCCCCCCCCCCCTGACAACAAAGCCTTACATCAGCCCTGTCATAATAACCACGTGTCGCTCGCCGAGCTTTATAGACGTCTTTCCTCAGGAGCTGCTTAAGTACAGCGCCGGCTGTGAGAGGGCTTCTGAGCTCCAGGGAGCACTGGCAGCCATGCTGGACCTGCTCAAGTCGGTCAACGACTCCATGCACCAGATTGCCATCACAGGCTATCAAGTATGGGACAACAGGTGGCACTTTAGGCACCATGACTTGCTTATCCATCTGCATTTGTTTTGAACATCATGGTTATGATTTATTCTGCAAAACATAATATTTATTCATGCAAAGCTGGAACAACCTCACAGGCAAGATATCGCTTTACCCACTGTAGTTACTCTACCACACAAACCAGGGTATAGGTATACAAGGTCCTATGTCCTTTTTAAGCAGATTGTTGTTTACGCAGGAGGGGACTAGTTAGATATACACGGTCCTTGCGTAAGCATGTGAGGCTAATTCTGGTATACAAGGTGCTATGGCAGATGAAGAGTATGGTGGATGAAGAGTAACTTCATGGAGTGGACAATGTGCACATGTGTCCTTTTTGCTGTAGGACTCTACGCCTGATTGAATGCATTGGGTTCCATGTGCTTTGTTGTAATGTACCCAGGGGGAGCTGAGTGACCTGGGCCGGGTGCTCATGCAGGGTTCCTTCAGCGTGTGGATCAGTCACAAGAGGGGCGCCACGCGCATGAAGGAAATGGCACGCTTCAAGCCCATGCAGAGGCACCTGTTCCTGCACGAGCGAGCGCTGCTTTTCTGTAAGCGCAGGGAGGAGCATGGGGAGGGCCACGACAAAGCTGCCTCCTACAGCTTTAAGCATTGCCTCAGGGTACGCAGCGCACAAACAAACTACGATTCCCATGATACTCGGGGGGCCTGCAACGCTCTGATGATGTTCTCCCAAAAAAAAGCAAACCATACAGTTTTGTATTTGTTAATTAGGGAGGGGGGGAGTCCTCAGATATTATTCTTCACAGATATTTTCTGTTGTATTTCTGTTGTTTAAAGCATACTCAAATCTCAAATAACCAGGTTCTGGGTAAGTTTGTCAAAGAATCTCACGTCAAGAAAAGTAACATATTGCGAGCAATGTGGAATTGTATGGACATTGTTTTTTTTTTTGTTTTTTCAGGACTTAACTTGTGCTTATACATCTGCTGTTGATGTTCTTTTTGTGTTTGTTGCCTCGGTTACACAGTGAACTTGATCCAGACGGAAATTATGCATGTAAGAATTGTTGTCTCTGCAGATGAGTGCAGTGGGCATCACAGAGCATGTCAAGGGTGATGTGAAGAAGTTTGAGATCTGGTACAGCGGCAGAGAGGAGGTCTACGTGGTGCTGGTAACGCAATGCCTGATTTCCTACTGTTTGATTTTTGACTGTAGGTATGGTCCACTTCTTTCAAGTAACAACTTTTGCCAAACATGAATTTGTTTTCCCTAGGCTCCAACAGTGGAAGTTAAACTTGCTTGGCTTGGTGAGATCCGCAAAATCCTCACCAACCAGCAGAAAGTCCTGCAAGGTTTATTCTTATAGCTTTTTTATCTGTGATCCTCAATTGTTCACAACAGTACATTGTGTGTCAGATGCTTATGAGATTGAGTTTTGTATTTGTTGAGCTGCCCTGGGTTTAAAAATGAAACCCTGCTTACTAGCCTTTTTTTCCTGACCCTGTCTCTCTCTCTCTCTCTCTCTCTCTCTCTCTCTCTCTCTCTCTCTCTCTCTCTCTCTCAGATGACTCTGTCCAGCCCTGTCCAGGTTCAGAACGGATCCCACTGTCCCCGACTCTGTCGGACAGGTTGGTCTTAATGAATGTTTTCTCACACGGCACACAATAATGTTAGGCACCTTACACCTCATTCTAAACCTGTCCATATCTGCTCTACTTCACAAGTAGCATTTGAATGGCCAAAATACAGTGCAACTCAGTATATTATATACTCAGAGTATTTTCCGACTACTGGTGACCTGCCGTTTTAACACAGATGGCCATAGTAGCCATAGTAGTAGTCTTAAGTGATCGGGGGTGGTATAAAAACTCCTTTCTCTATTTAGGTAGTAATCTCCCTGCAGCGTTTTGAATAATTTATAATATCCATGCTATATGACTAATGGCAGACTGCAGTAAGACTGCAAACCTAGAACTAATGGAAGGAACCTATTTGGCATCCAGCAATATTGCAATATATATCTCTGCTTAAAGCATCTAAGTCAATACCTTCACAAAGGTTGTTTGGTCTTAGAATTGAAATCTCTGTTTTTATAGCCATTGCATTTTAAATGGCAGTCGGGTTATGCAATCGTGTGATTAAAGATGCATCCTTGGCTTTTTATGTGTATCTATATTAACTGGCTTTCTTCTATGTGCCAAATGGAAGTTGAAATGATATCTACAGAGAATATCACCTATAGGAAATAAGAAGTAGTAGAAGTCTAGAGAATGGGGCCCATGAAATGAATTTCTGTTGATTTGTGTAATATATATTTAGTAAAATTGTCTTTGGGATAAAACAGTAATGGTTTTTCTAACTAAATATGGCTTCCTCCATATACTATACTAAGTTTTCAACAAATATAATATGGGCAAACTGTACTGGATGACAGAAATGCAAAGAGAATATTTTGTTAGATTTTATGTTCCAAAATGCTCTTAGTAGGGGTCTTGATAGAAGAAAAAAAACTCTCACTGTAAGGGCATTTTAGTAGAACCTCTCGATTTTGAAACGCAATGGAGTGGCAGAAAGTAACTATTACTGTACTTCTGAACTGGATCAGAAAAAAGGTCAGAGTTTGCCTGTGACAATGTAAATGTGTGTTCTGTTCTGTTCCAGCGCCCTGCTGGACAGTGCGGGTAGTGTCTCGATGTGCTCGGCGTGGAACCCCGCCCCGCTCGCTGGCTGCTCAGCTTGTTTTGATGTCCTTCCTCACAGCAAGCTGCAGGGGAACTCCTTCAGCTCGGAGGAGACCGAGTCGGGACGCACCAGTCCGGTCCTGACCGACCCTGTTATCTTCTCCCCTCAGCCCCAGCACAATCGCCGCAGTGAGTCCACCCAGCACAACCGTGTACAGCACCAGTTTAGAGCACCAGTCTATGTCAGGCATGTGAAACACACGGAACATTTAGATTGCAAAGATCAGTTCACTAGAAAATAAATGAAATAAAAAATAAATAAATGTTACCTGTTGACTGTTAATGCTCCCAAATGGTATTGATTTACAGATTGAAATGTTATACATCAGGTACTTTTAACGATCATTAACTGTGTCAGGTACCATTTTTATCTTTTGGGGTAATCTTTATCAATATTGGATGTGGATGAATGTAGCAATTGTAAGCTCTGTAAGTCGCTTTGGAAAAATGCATCTGTTAAGCAACTAAATTGTCAATTTCAAATTTGTTTTTGCATGTGAGAAGACACCTAATTAACAATCCCCTTTGTGTGTAATGGCTGTGAACTGGGGAACAGCAGCCGTGGGGCATCTCATTGTCTCTAAATCTTGTTTGTCCCCCAGGCTGGCCCCTTACCTCTCAGTCAGTGGATATCTGTGAGGGGCTGGAAGACTGGAGTGGGACGACTGATCTCTCCAACCTGTCGGACACTGATGAGGAGGATGCAGCGCAGCTGGTGAGTGAGAGCTCTGAGGCGTGTACAGCCTGGAACTCGTCAAAGACGCAGGGAAGTGGAGTTCAGGCAGACAGCCTTTATTTGGCATTTTCAACCAAAAACCACCTGTTGGGACCAAATGGGGGGTGGGGGAGGGTGTGTGATTGTAGCCCTAAAGTAAATAAATAACTTTTAAATAGCCTTAACTGAGAGCATGCGAGTATGGTCCCGTTAAAGGAACCTCACTCAGGTCTGTTGACGGGGCTCTCCAGGACATGGATTGCCTGGTGGCTTTTAGTCCAACTCTTTCTCTATGCTACAATAATATGCATTTTTATTTCATTTACTTTAAAACGCATTATAATTATATATTTTGTAGTACAAAATCAAAACAAGCATTTGGTACAATGCTGTATAATGAGCTTGTATAAAGTTTTTTTATTGTTAGCCCTGGTCTTCAGGACTTAAAAGGGATAACAATTAGAGGATCAGTACAATAAATAAAAAGTGTCACCGTCACTGCTGACCCTCTATGGCTCCTGTCCCAGATCCCGGGCAGGTACAGGGCCCTGGAGGACTTTCAGCCGTGTGGGCTTGATGACCTCATCATCAAGTGCGGCGACATCATCCAGCTTCTGCAGGAGGTCGGTGAAGGGCAGTGGTGAGTGTTCCCGAGGAATCACAGATCAGCCATCAGACAGATCAGATGCTGGCAGTAATGTGTATTGATCTCTCTCTCTCTCGCTCTCTCTCAGGCAGGTGAAGAACCTGAGCCGCGGACAGGAGGGGCAAATCCCGGTCGGCAACCTGGAGGTGATCCTGGGAGAGAACGTTGAGGGCAACTCTAGCAGGCTTGGAGGTCAGGATCGCCACGCAGGTCCAAGTGTGTGCCATATTTTGCTGTGAATATTTACATCTTCATCTCAGTTTTTTAGTATTGTTAGCTTAACCTTCGACATTTTCACTCTTGTTTAATTGTTCATGTTCCAGACCCAGGGAACTTAAAAACAAGAAAACTCAGCTCTCCCTGACCCGTTTTCCTAGCTCTGGACAAGGTCACCCCGCTTTCTTTCATCGAAACCCAAGCCGACCATCTCACTCGGAAAGCCTTTAGATCGAAAGTTTGGTGTGGACAACCTGCCAGTTAATTGATTTTGACTAAACCTTGGCGGGCGTGGTCCAGCGAATCGGTAGAGGAGAAGTGACTCAGGTGATCCCTGCCCGTGTTTTTAATGAGTCTTCCGTTTTCCTTTAAAGAGCGTTACGATTCGTACATGAGTGCTTCTACCTCAGTGTACACTAAGCACTGGAGATCCAGGGAGGGTGTGTGTGTGTGTGTGTGTGTGTGTGACATGTCAGTAACATTAATTTCCTATTTTATTACTTGAATGTAGTTGACACCCATCCCACATGCAGTGAGAACATCAGTAACTTCACTGACATCTTGCTGAACTTCAAAGCATGCCCCAATGACTGAATTAAACACAAAGCACACAGTCTGTACTGTCCTGGCTACAAAATGTCAGTAAAGTTCCTTTTTATATTTAAGATACGTTTAAGACATCTGCTCATCTTGTGTTCAAATCATATCATCCGCGGACAGTGCACAGATCAGACTACACGACAACTCTGCTTATGAGACCGGAGTTTAACATTGAGTCTTTCAGTAGTAAATGACTGGTCACTCTAAAACAAAGCTGACCACAACCTAATAGTTTTAAAAAAATCACTGCTAAATAATCCAGAAAAGCAGTCAAGGATGGTGCTCTATGTAGGTTATATTAAATCAAATAAATGTTAGAATGATTAATTTAAATTTTTTCGGAATCGGAATACCGGTCTGGCTTTAAATATGTACGAATCAGTTTGCAATGTCTTATTGCGTGCCTGCCATGGCTTGCTTTGATTTTGGAGGGAAACCTTATTATCAAAGTAAACATTTAGAAAATGTTTACATGCCAAAACATGCCGTGCCAATTTTTGTTTTGTATTTCTATTACAGAGTCTGTGTTTGTCATATTATAACAATGTTATATATCTAAAATCATACTCATCGTTGGCTGCAAGAAGTTATATATATATTTTAGAGATACTTGAAAAAAACCTTTAAAAAAAAAAGAAATTTAAAATGTATTTTTATGCTTTGTAAAAACATCATTATGCATGTGTAAAAATAGAAAAATGGTTGAATTATTCTTCAACCAAGGGCCAAATAACCCTAATCCTTTCTGTTCTGTCTGACAGTTTCAACACTGATCACGTACATGTATGGGGGACAATGGAATACTGTGCATATATTTGAAATTCATGATGCTGATGTTTGGTTAAAATGGATAAACCTCAGAAAGGAGATATATTTTATATAGTTGTACAGTATAGATCAAATAGTGGTCACTGTGGTCTTTTTGCATTGTATATCCTACTCACTGCACTTGAATCTGCCATGCATCTGCCTTGCAAACAGTGTCTATTTTAGTAGCCTCGTCCCATACATCCGTTGTTTGCATTTTCATTTACGCACGATAGCATTGAAACGGTTGCAACGTTATCCTAAAGTTTCAGAGCGTTGCTTTGTTTTTTGAGTTCTCATTTAAAAAAGATAATTCAGCAACGAATACAGAGCACCCATGTTTCCTCACGAAGTAACGGGTGCGAACTACTGCGTATCACTTCCTCATTTTTCATGCTTGTGATTTCACGTTGTATATTGTGGTAATGATGCTTTTAAATTGAGTTACTGCATACAGTTTGTGTGTGTGTGTGTGTGTGTGTGTGTTGTTATTATAGCTGCTATTTAAGCATATCAAATCCTGCAGGCCTTTCAGTGGACTCTTATGTTTAAAATACGTAAATTAAAAAGTTTTAAATGCAGTTCATTGTCGCAAAGGGTTTGTGCTCTTGACTGGAAGTTGTGTGTTTTTTTTAAACGTATTCCACTTTGTCAAGAAATGGTTCTAAGATTTACTAATTTAGTTGATGTCATCCGATTATTTACATCCTTGTAAAGCTTTTCTATTCTCTGTAGGGGCACATTAAAGAGTAAAATGTATTTATGCTTCATTGTGTCTGTGATGAGTTTGGAAAACCCTCAGGACATAAATTTATTGAAAAGTCTTTTAGTTTAGCAAACCACTGTGCTTTCCAAAAAGGATATGAAAGCTTTTATCTCAGAATCACAGCAACTGTTGTGTTATATAATTCATCTAATTTGGAATGTAAACCTATTCTGGTTCTGCTCTATTCAAAGTGGGCATCCAGCTCTCATATACTTTGGTCTGTTTGTTTGTCTCTTGAGAAAACGGTTACTGTTTACTGTTTCTGTGAGTTACTGTCTGTAGGAAACTGGCGTTTTGGACCAAAACTGTCACTGCATTATCTGTGTCATAACAAGCAACTGAAGCGGAGTAACAGACAGCTGCACACAGATTTTTTAAACAGGGAGACATCTTATTTTTACATCTATAATGTTACAATCATTTTATATTGTCACTGACATAAAAAATAACATATCTGGCTTCAATAAAAACCAGACTAAACCAGACTATGTCAAGTTCAAATAATACGGGACAGTGGCAGAAACCGGAATGATCTACAAGTTTAGAGAGTCCAATGTCCAAAGTCCAATTCTCTCTCCACCTGTCCAAATCCAAATAAAAATGATTGCTCAAGATGGGAACTATTTCGTTTCAACCTCCTGGTTTAGTTCTTCACATTCACATTGCTGCAATATTAAATATGTATTTAGCCCTACTACTGGTTTTTCCAATCAGAAATATATGTGCTAGGACTTGCGTATGATAGTTTGTATATACATTGGAGACAAATTATAGGAGAAAATGTATTGGTGGAGATTTATGAAAGGCAAAACATGCCACCAGTCGCCAGCAAGCAGGCTTTGTGAGCGGGGCTTGAGAACATCAGCTCTCGGGAAGACAAGTTGTGAGTTAACCAGTGAAGTGCAATCTCCAGCTACGGCCAGTAGATACTGAGGCTAAAGAGAAAGACTGCCAACACGAAAGTCCCTACAACTTCACCCATTCTTGGCCCCGCTGTCACCAGCTTCCACAGAAATATGTAATACAGAAATATAGAAACATTCACGGTATCATTTGTATTTGAAATCGGTTCTACTCCCCTGTCAGGTAGCACTTCAGGTTAATTGCATTGGATACAGAAAGAACAGAATTCCCCTCCTTTGTTTTGATTTAAAGCTATAGCAAACTGTTCCTTGTTTTCGCTCAAACTTCACCTTTGAACTCTTGCTTTGTCTGTGCTTTTAAAAACAGTCAAAACAGCCAAAACAGTGTGAAGTGTTTTTTTTTTCTTTTAACCCCTCCATAACCATTTATAGTATGAATCACCTTTTGCCGATAAAAACTCAAGCGAAACAGACAAACGGAGAAAAAAAAAGCAGTTAAGTCTGACATTTAAGACTGCACATAAAACATGAGACCCAGCTGAATACGCGCACTCTGGAGCGAGACTTTAAGATTTGGAGTTGTCATCTGGATTGTCAGTTTTGATCCCTGTGACCTGCGAGACCCAGTGGTAGTAGCGAGACACGCGGGTGTAGATGCCGAACTTGCCCTCCTTGGCGCACTCCTCGCCCCAGCTGACAATGCCGGTGAGGAACCAGGTGTCCCCGTGGCGGGTGGTGTGCGGGCCGCCGCTGTCGCCCTGGCAGGAGTCCCGGCGCTCAGTGGAGTAGCCGGCGCAGAACATGAAGCGGGTGATGCGGTCGCTGCTGCTGCCTTTGCACTCTGTTCGCTCCACGTAGGGCAGCTCCACCCGCCGCAGCGTCGGCGACTCCGCCCCGCCGAAGCGCACCCTCCCCCAGCCGCTCACCGTCGAGGTGGGCCCCGCCCGCAGCAGGTTCTCGGTGAACTCCTTGGGCCCCAGGCAGACGGGGATGGCATAGTCCGAGAAGGCGATGGGTTTGCTCAGCCGCAGCAGGGCAATGTCGTGGTTGTACTGGCTCTGTTGCGCGTTGTAGCGCGGGTGCAGGTGCTGCTCGGCGATCTCGTGGTCGTGCTCAGTCCCCTCGTCTGCGTGCACGTTGTTCTCCCCTGCAGGTGACGGCAAAGCCGCCGGTTTGTGAAAGGGGTAAGCCTAGCCGGTCTGCTTATTGCTCAGCACACACCTGAAATGGTCTGTGCTACGCAAGTGCAGTAGCTGAGCTACTAATACAGTTAGCGGCGCTATCAGCCGGATGACAGGAGTTCCGCTGTAAGTGTGCTGAGTGACCGTGTCAGGAACCCGCCAGCAGTTTACACTTACCGACTCTGATTAAAATGGCATCCGCCTGGATCTGCTCCAGACAGTGGGCAGCAGTGATGACCCACAGCTCACTTAGGATGGTTCCCCCGCAAAAGACCACTCCTTTGGCTTTGTCCATCAACGCCACCTGGGAGAGCCACCAACAGCAACCCAGTCAAAGACATTACTGATTTATTCAGCAGTTGGGTTCTGTTTGAGGGGCCCAAATTTCCCCCCACCCATCCACCGAGACCATCTGAAGTCACTACATAAATACATGTGTGCACCGCAGATACAATTTTATAAGGACTTAAAAGGCTATTATAGCTGCAAGGGAGCTAATCTGACGGCTAAAGGGGTACCCTACGGAATCATGCACATTGCTCATTCTACGAGCCAGCCTTGAACCAGATTAATTTAGCCGTGTGCTGTCCTACCTGCCAAGGGATCTCCCCATGCATCACCTCGTCACCCCCGACAATCCGCTTGTCATTGACCTGCTTGGGGACCACGGTGGGCAGGACCGGGGGGAGGCCCCAGTGGGGCAATAGCGGTGGGCTGGATGAGTTTTCAGGGGGAGAGCTTGCATCATCTGAAGGAGGGAGGGGCGTACCACTGGCGTTTTTGGGTAGATGAGAGCCGCCCGTGCCGTTGATGTCCGTGAAGAGGAACTGAGTTTGCAATGACCGTGTGGACAGAGCAGAGACCACCGTCTTCCCAAGGGTGCCACACGGGAAACTTCCTAATAATCAGACAGAGAGATCTAATGCACAATGAAAGCTTAATATAATTTTAAAGAAATTCTAATAAGCTTCTACTCAAATATTAATAACATACCAAAAACCAACTAATATAAATTATAATTTATAATTTAACTTCAAAGACACTGATACTATTTAATAAATACTAACCTAAACTTCTAATTACTTAACATCTTTTTCCCATGCAACATATAAAACATTTCTACAAAGATTTGATCAAAGGAAGGAATGTTTCAAAAGTAACAGTGATGAATGATGAATGGAAAGGGTGACCAGGTTACCTTGGGGTTCACAGTTCCTTCCGTTCCGGGCCAGCTGGTATCCCACAGCACAGTTACACTCCACACCCCGGATGCTGTCCGTCCGGCAGAAGTGCATGCAGCCTCCGTTCTGCACATCGCACTGCCTTGCTGTCTCTGCATTGAGGGACGAGAACTGGGGTTCAAAGGCCATGCCCATTTATGCCGACTTCCCCTTATCTGAATCGGATCCATCAACTCCACCTCCAGATTCTTCACTCAGTGTTTGGGAGGGCTCACCTATCTCACAGTTTTTGCCGTTGAACCCGACAAGACACCAGCATACGTAGGAGCTCATCGAATCAGTACACCTGCCCCCATTCTGGCAGGGTGAAGAAAGGCACTGGTCCCCATCTGAAAGATGAAAAAACACTCCCTGCTGATTCATCAATGTGCCGACCGTTTCTTTGCCTTCTGAATGACAGGGTCGCCCATGACATGACACAAACCCTCTTAGGCAGATGTAACCTGCAGGAAATGGTACCCGTACAACAGACTTTCACAGGAAGAACAGCAGAAAATTCTCACCAATGTATTTGACCCAAAATTCCATCTGTGAAAGAGAACACGTATTAATATGGGCTGACAGCAATGCAGTAAGACTGAAGAAAGAGAGTTAACTATGGTGTGTACGGATGGATGAGTACACTGCAGTGTTTTTACTATCTATAAACTAGGGGTGTCAAACTCCAGTCGTGCTATTACCCTTAACTCTTGGAACGCCTATACTATCACCAGGTATACGAAGTGAATCCCAACCACCTTCCCCTGTGTGAGGAAAGCCACCAACCCACCGTCTTCTCTCCGTTCTCAAAAACCTCCCTGGCCTCCTCCAGGGTACAGCGCTCCTCGATGCACTCCCGCTCGAGGTTGTCCCTCATCATCTCCTCCAGTGCTCCAGAGTTGTAGCGCTTCTGCCTCCTGAGTACAGTCTCCGCCAAGTGTCTGGGAAGGAACACGGAGCCTGGGCGAGAGGGATAGGTGATGGAGAGGGGGGAGATATGTGTTATTAAAGATAAATGGATATAATCAATCAAGTCTGTATTTTTTGGGCAATATCTTAGTAACATCTACAGGATGCCACTGAATGTGTATTACAATAACTCTCACCTTCGAACCAAATCTTGATCTCCTTTGCACTAGATTGAAGTGATTTATCTCGCATTATCAGTCCGACTAAGAGTGTCTTGAAGCCTGGAGCTGTTCTTTGAATTTATGAGAGTGTAATGTCGTCTTTGCAGTACAGTCATCAGTATAATATATTAGATTGTGAATCTTAAGCATAACTTCAATCAGTTTATTTTCTACGGTTTTATGGTATGTACAGGCATTATAAAGCTTCACCTTACTGTTTCATTTGCTATGACACTTATTTTTTGGTTTGCTAATCACAATTTTTGTATGGTCCACAAATTTGACCAGATAGGTACCAATACTTAAGAATAAACAACTAATACAGGTTAGAAATAAACACTGGGTTAAAAAGGCACTGGTAATGTCCGCCCATTAATGGTTTGTGCCCTTTAAAGTGACGCGCTGTTTCTTGTTTGAAAACCACAGTGCATTGAGCCTGGGTATAATTACGACAACCAAGCCAAACACACTGTATTTTATTTTATTTTAACCAACGATAAAGGAAATACAAGCCTGACGAGTGTTATGTGCGTCGACAATTCGCTCAAAACTGCTCCAGCCGAAAGCGAAACCTATTGTCTTACGCAATTCTGACCGTAATTGTGACCGTTTTAGCGCTTAACCTCACTCGGCGGTCGACGCACTTATTTATCCAGGACTTAAGGTATGGAATTAATCATTTCGATAGACACGTGGTGAATGGGACATACCTTCGGAGCCAGTCCATGTCTCCAGAACCGTCCCGCAAGTGATAAAAAGCAGGTAGAGTTTCGCCATCCTGCTGTAATATGTAGTCCCAAAGAATCTCTAAGATGTTAATGTAGAAGAAAAATGTTTTCGATTGACGGCCACTCCAAAGTGCAACAGACTGTTTGCACTTGACGGACAAAAAAAAAAGAGTACGGACGTGACCACCTGTGTTTGTGTTTTGAGTAACGTATCCAACTTTTACTAGTGTATAATGGCGGCCTGCCTAACAAAATGCACTGGGTCGATGTTTAATTTTCATTCATTTTTTTGTATGTTTTGCTTATCTGATAATTCTGTGCTACGCGTTTGCGCGTGGATGTTGACGTTGATACAGATCTCCAGTTTAACGATTCTCTGTAGTCTTCAGTTTTATCAAGGGCACTTTAAATCGTAGGACAAAGGGGGAAGGGTCTCGAGACTGTGTGACTCTCGTCTGTGCACAGAAAGCAAACGTCGCAACCTCTCTGCTCCGCCGTTGCTTTACTCAACTTTCCAAAATTTGGCAACTCTGTTAATATTGACACAGACTGCGTAATTTATGTTTGATGAACAGGTGAGTGAAACAGTGATTATTTCGTGATTTACAAGTGCCGGGAAACCCGCGTTTAATCGTCACTAGAAGACCTGCAAGTCTTTCTCAGATTTTTCATCAATTAAAGTCGTTGAAAAGGATAATTGATTGCTTATGGTAATTCAATTTCTCATGGGCTCTTCTCGTATCAGCGACGAATTTAAATTTAGCGCACAGTTAGCACAATTATTTTCAGTTGACGCTTCCTATGGGATTTACAACATGTGTTTTCTGGAATAGGCCTATATTCGATTCAACAAAGTAAAAAAGTACAGCCATGACGAAACCAACTGAAACATGTCCCTGGCCGATCCTGCTGCCTGTTACTCTCTTTGCGCGTGGCATTCATTTTCTTCCATCACCAGTAGATGGGGCACATGCTCTACAAGTCTAAATTTCATCAATGAATGGAAGAGAACACAAATCAGTAATGCAGTAAGACTGGAGAATGAGAGTTAATTATGGTATGAATGGATGAGTACACTGCAGTGTGTTTTACATTCTGTAAACCAGGGGTGTCAAACTCTTGCTATAAACCTTAATTCTTGGAACGTTTATACTATCACAAGGTATATGGAGTGGAGCCCCAACCCCTTCCCCCGGAGGAAAAGAAAGACACCACCCACCATCTTCTCTCCGTTCCTTAAGACCTCCCAGGGTCATCAAATCTCAGCCTAATTCATGGGCTATGGGAATTTTTTTATTCTCTTCCAAAACGGTTTGGACCACAGCCGTTACGGCATTAATTATTTTAAACCCCACCTTACCTGGCCACACCTTGATGTAATTTAACAGTAACCCTACTGCATTTAAAAATTGACTAATTTCAAGTCGGTGTTATAAAGTGAGGTATCATTTAAGGATACTTGGGGAGAAAGTTTGTGAAAGTTGACCATGGTATGAATGAATTGGTTTGAACATAATATTGAATTGGAAATTCTAATAATGATGAAGCATTCAATACCTTGAATTGAATTTGTTCATAAAGGACAGCCAGATGCAGCGTGGATACAGATGGGCTCTTCCAAGAGAAAAGCTGCTGGTGAGGGCAAACCACACAACACGATAAAGTAAATTAACAATTTGGAACAAAAAGTCCACAGGCACGGTGAGACACAGGTAGGCCTAGACCTGGTATTCAGGAATTGGATGAAATGCAATTACCTGCCATTCGTTTTACCTATGATAACAGTTACATTACACGATACTTCTCACAACACAGACCGATTGTTGAGGAGCTCTCTAGGACTGCAGAACCCTGTGATTCTGAGACTTGAACGGATTGCTTCCACTCCAATCTAGGTCGAGTCATCATCCTTTTCCCCTTGACGATACATTTTCCTGTGTGTGAAAAGGGCCTTGAAATTAAATAGTCATATTCACAAGTATTACCTGGGACGGCAGAATTCCTCTGATTTTGATTTTAGCCACCAAGAGTCCCCTCCCTGTGCGATGTATTAATAAACCTGCCACCAGGAGGTGTCGCAGAGCCTGTGATTCTCGCAGCTGAGCAGACAGGGATGGTAGTGCCACTGTCAAATTCTCACAGCTCCAGAAGAAGACGACATACCCGTGACTACAGCATCAGAGCAGGATGTGTGACAGATTTTGTTGTGCTGTTTAATAACAGTTCCTCGGGCTTCCTGGTCGAAGATGATCTCTTCTTCAACAACAACAACAAAAAAATTATTTCTTCACGTTTTACTAGCTTGCTCTTATGTAAGATGTGTATGGTGTCTGGTACAGGAACCTTAAGATACACTGTAACGGCAACTATGAAGTACTTTTAATGAAAACAAAACTATTAATGAAACAAAATATGTAATTTGCATTTTAGAAACTTAGATGTCAGTAAATCTGTCTATATATTTATTGGTATGTATAGGATCATAAGTAACATTTAACATTTTGGGATGATTTCTTGGGCCTGACAGTGGAAATAAGACTGAGATATTCTAGTGTTTCATTATTATAGGTCACAACCAAATGAGTATAAGGAACGCTGTCTAATCTGATCTCTAAGGCCTCGGATTTACTTGTTCACTATTGGGGGGGGAAGACCCCTGACTGGTTCCTAAAAAATCAGAACCAAAAATGGCTTTGTCTATTAAAACTCTCCTGCTCCCATTTTCTGGTACCGTTGGTGAGCAGCACTCCAGCAGATTGTTAGTGTCAGATGATTGTGGAAGTTCATCCAAAGCTCATCCCTTGAGACTGAAGTTGGGGTAGTTCAGTCATGCATTCAAAGGATCCATTGATTTCCTGGGCAATCATCTCTCCACCTGCTTTTCGCCAGGGGAGGACAGCTGCAAATAAAACCGGCTCCAATTAGCTTAAAGTTACACAAACAGGCTCTACCCCTTGTGACTGTTTTTTTATATTGAATTTTAGGTACTTCTCTAGAATTGGCAGTAGATTGAGGTTATTTTTTTCGTACTTTATATGTCAGCCAAACGCTGTGATGTTTTACAGTGTCATCTTGATGATGTAAGCATTGAGTGACAGGTTGAGTTAAAGCCTTCTAAAAATAGAGTTTGAATTCATGAGTGAAAATTGCTGACATGGAAAAAAGTAAAAAAAAAATGATTATGAAATCCAAAGTTCAAATGCATTAACTTTTACCTGACTTAGTGTGTCTTCTATCTCCATGCACTTTCGTTCTTAAAAACGGTGCACTAATTATGCCCACTAGGTGGCATACGGTGTGTGTTTCTGACAAAGTAAACTCTTTGATCAATGACCCAGCGACAGATATTTGATTTTTTCATTAGGATTCCTGATGGGAGTCTTATACTTCGGGCTACGAGCACCAGTTTTGAAGGAAGAGATTCAAATGTGCTGATCAGCAGTAACTTAAGAGCTCCACTTTATCCACGTCTAGGAAGCAAAATCTTTGCTGTCTGAACAAAGAAGCCCGTCTGTCTGACGTGCAGCTCCTAACAAGCTTCTGTGCACAGGGGAAGAGAAAAAAACCTGTCTTATCCTTAAGCTCCGTTTAATCTCTCACTTTGTCTGTCTGAGTACTACTTCACGCCTCCGTAAGCCTCATGGCTGTCCATCATTGTTCTCAGAGTGGAAGCCCAAAACCACTCTCTTCCTTGTGTCATTTTAATTTTAAGTGTGTTTTTACATTTATATATGTAAGTGGAGGCCGCGTATTGTTTTGTTCATTACTGAAGTAATTTTTGTCAACGTACCAAGTGTGCCAATCGCACAGTGTGTCTGTCTCCTTATCTGTTCATCCAACCAACTGTGTTGTTGTTCTCAAAACTGTCAAAACATGAGTAAGTGCTGATTACAAAACATCAGATGGCAAGCTGCAAGCAAACGTTACAGCAAGCCAGGCTACAGATCAGAAATGCAGGACAGGGATACACAGTAATGGTCTTCACGGGCCGCAGTGTCTGCAGGTACCCTTGCCTCTTAATCGGTTAATTCAGGGGTTTGTATTAAAAATCATGTCACCTCGGCTGCTTCCTGTATGTGGGAAATCGTTTATTTGGTAGTTATAGCGACAGTCCATCTTAGGAGGGGCTTTTTTGAGTGTCTAATGAAGCTTTCACAGACTGTCACTCTGTGTCACACTTCCATGGATAGAATGATGATCGCGGCCGTTCTGATTCAGAACCAAGCCTACGTCACAATGCTCCATTGCTCTCATGTTGATTATTTATGCCCTCTCATCCCGGCGCCATGGAACCCGCATTCCGGAATGCACTCGCGTCTCCCTTCTGGGAGATCTGCTGTTATTTACGGCCTGCGGAGCAAGGATACAGTTTTTGTGTCAGCGCAGGGCTCCAGCTGGAGTGATGATGGCTTACTTTCTGGTGGCAGATTTGGGTTTAACGACGATCTGTTCATCTTTCTCCTCCCCCTCTTTGGAGTGGACCGAACGCTGAATCACTGACGTGTTACCCAGGCCACCCACGAGCCTGGTCTGTTTGTCTCTAAGCACATGTCAGAGGGTTTGGACCATTGAAGTAATTCTGTTTTTGTTTCTCGTGCTTCAAAGCTAAGGTGTTGCGCAATGTCATGGAGTAAGGGATTGCTGCGGCGTTGACTTTGGTGGGTGTGGTTGCATCACTCTGTGCATGTTTGTGTGTGTGGGGTTCTTGGACCTGCCTTACCGGCAGGGGGATGTGCTGTTGTAAGAGCCCAATGCTAGGCATTACTGGAGGTCGAGAGAGCAACGGGAACTGGGAAATTTAAGCGTGCGATTTCCGATACGTGAAGATATTCCTTACCCTGCTGCTCAGTGTTGATAATCTCCACAGCCCTGAACAAGGGTGAAAGGACAGTGGGGTGCCGCTCCGTCTTATTGTACAGTGACATCTCTCTAAGTCTCTAAGATAATTAATTTGCTCCTTCCAATAGACTGTAGTCTCTCAGCTCTAATTTAGATGCAAGCCAGCGGGTGGCATTAATAAGGGCTTCTACCCCCCTGCCTAGCTGCCAAATACTACAATCAATAGTGAAATATAAGTTAAACGAAAACTTTATCTGGATTTAAGGGCTTTTCTACTACCTGGGTGGTAGCGCTTATCAGATGAAAATTCCCGCTAATGCTGGATACAAGCTGAGGCAGCTCTACCATCAAATTTCTAATCTCCGGTCAACGATCTAGCTTGATGGCATTTAGATCCAAAGTGGAAAGATTGAGAAACCATGCGTTGTGTTGAGCAGGGCGATGGGTTCACGTCCCGATTAGAGCTCAGTTCTCCCACGCTGAAGGCGACAACATTACCAATGTGACTGAAAGGTCCATGCTTAGTGCCTCCAGAGGTCGCAACCTTTACATGTTCTCTTGCTGCACTGCCCTCCCCTTTAACTTTAACACTCTTTACCACGACCCATTGATATACAAGGGGGATCTCATATCGGTGATGGTCGGACATAATTTACCTGCCTCATCTCCTCTGATGTGTGTGGATCCTCACGCAGCTGCCCATCCTAGAGGAGAAGCCACTCGATCCCCATGGAAACAGGATTGGCACGCTTTATCACAACGCATACTGATAAAGACAATCTTAGATCTTCCTTGTGAAAGTGCCAACATTACCAGGATACGCAGAATGTCGTCCCAGACCACCGCCATCGCAAGCAAGCTCTCTCCTGCAGGGGAAGATTAAATAAACTGGAAAGGTGTCTGTTTCAAGTTATGGGGGATACTGAGCTGATATTTATACCCATAATTCCCATATTTCCATCTGTTGGCTAAAACTCTTAAACGTCTTCAGTAAGGAAGTAACTACTCTCTGGAGGTGCATGAACACAAAAATTGTTTCTCAGAAAGCAACTGTAGCATAAATCTATTTGCCCCCCATTCTTTGTTAAAGGAGCAAGATGAAAGTGATGCATATCGCAGAGTACATACGCCTGTGAAGACAGCAGGAAAACAAGAAACTTCTTCTCTATCATCTAACCAATCATAATGAATCATAAAAAAGCCACACGGTCCTTAAAGAACTTAGTTCTCTTAATGTTTTCTGGTGCATACAGAATGCCATCCTTTTTTGTTTTCAGGAGGTTCTCTCTTTGAGAAACATCGGGCAACCTTAGAAGTTGATTTATTTTATATAATTTCTGACTTGTGTGATCATTTTCTTTCAGAACCTTCAGCCACTGCTTTGACTTTTTTTCTTAAAAAAATAGCCTGTTAATAGCCTTTGGCAGCAGCTACGGGAATGTGGACAGCTCCCATAGTCAATAATGAATGCTCTTCTTAGCTTTTATGGAGCACTGAGTATGTCCCCCTTACTTCAGGAAACCTGCACACATGCACACTCACATTCTCTCACACTGGCCTGGACTGTAGGGGCTCCTGAGCAAATGAAGAGGCTCTCCACACAAAGCTTCTGCATGGCGTCTGAGACCCTCTCACTTACATTGTGTTTCATCGGAGTAGACCCGCAAAGCGGTCTATGGAAGGGCTGGTGAACCCCAAAAAAATAAAAAATAATAATCAACAGGCTTCCAATTGGACCTTTTTCCGCAGGTCCAGGGTATTGGTGCAATTCAACCAGCTATCAAGGATCACAATCAACACCCATTCCCCAGATTGTTTTCTTGGACAGATTATTACCTCAGACAATGTTGCAGTAGCCTTGGTTCTGACGACCACAAATATAAAGAGATTAACTGCAAGCAACAAATCTTGGCCTTCATGTTTATTCCCCCCTGGATACACTAATTGACATTGATGTGGTATTTCACTGTCTTAATTATTTAAAAGGGTAATGTTTGAGCCTCTGCTCAATCTGCACTCAATCAAAACAAAGCCTGTGACATTTAAACAATCGGTTTGATATTTAACAATCGAGTAAAAATAAGTATACCGCAAGATTTTAGCAATAACAATCATTTTAATATGATCCTAATGGTAGAAGCACAAGTTAAGTCCCATGACTAATTATTTAGCAGGTTACTTGCTGGTAAAACACCCAGCCACAGTACAGAATCAAGTTTTTTTCATTTTTTTTGGGTCCGTTTATTCCCTTTTCCAATAATTGTGGGCATTTTTGCTGGCTCGGGTGTTTCTTTGTGGTCTGTGAGTGGTATCCAGCTCCTGCTAGTTCTTGCGTTTCTTTGTGGCCGGCGAGCAGTCCCTGGAGTAGTATTCCACTACTAGGATTCTGTGTACGGAGACAGAAAAGACCAAAGAAGAACCCTTCTCCGGACGGGCACGGAGCTGCCGGGGGCGGGTCTGATTGGCAACGGATCTTTCTAGCCTCTGCAAGGGGTCCCACTTCAGCATTATAGGATATTCCCCCATGGGTCAGCTCCATCGATTGACAGTTTGTGAAGGAACTTTATCCAAGGGGCCCTCAGAGCCGTTTTTCGATGGTGGCAGAGTGTGAGAATGCTGGTTCTTGTAAACGTTGTAAAGAAGACATTTTTTGTTGTTTGTATGTGTTGTGTTGTATTTTTTGTAATAATTTAAGCCACTAGGAGCTCACTTAGGATTCTAGGTGCGTGTTTTTCTCAGAGGAACAGGCATGAAAAAACCCTGCCGCCCATGATATACTCATAGAAATTTAGATCAAGTGTTTAAGGAATAAAGGTCAAAGAGACATGCAAGTCTGTCCTTGAACAAAAAAGCCACAGCTGTTCAGAGGAAGCGTGCTGTAATTGGCTGGGGGATGAGTGTAATAGCACATTATGGAACAACTTGTATCTCTATCGGAGGCCATTGTTACATATTTGCCTGGTGGGCAACAATTACAATGTAATATAAGGTGTTTCTCTTATCGGAGCCTCCCAGAGTACTGTACTGCCCCCGCTCCATATTGGACTGCAGATTCCTGCACCTCCAGCCTCACACGCCTGTTCTCTGTCCTCCTAAAACACCTGCACGTGTCCTCAAAACAATAACCACCTCCTCCCCCAGCTGTAATACCAGCCAGCTCACTGCCATTGTCTGCTTTCATTTGCATCAAACAAAAGGCACCATATAACTCCATAGCATTCTGTAGCAAATAAATCAATCCGGACATTTTTATTAAGAGGGATCTTTTTCTTTGTTGTGCTGCCCCAGAAAATTATTTTGGGAATGATCTCGGAAAATTTCAATATTGTCTCTCCACCTCTGCCTTTGAGGAAAACCAGAGGAGATGCAATGTGTTCTCTTTCTTTCTGCAAGTTCCATATTTTTATACATTGATTGATCTGTGCAGTTAGGCCCATGGTTGTGGAGGAGTGAACCGCATGTGTGGTCCGAATAAAAGGGGGAAATAAATACAATGGCTAACCATGTTAAATTATTTCCATTTAAGGACCAAAGTGAATGAGTAATCAGGCCTGGAGCTTACTGACCTGACAGGCAGTCTGCTCGCTTTGAACACGGTGGTGGACGAAGATCCAACATGCAGGCAAATCTAAGAGACGCAAAAGCAATTAAATTGTTTCAGAATCATTTCCATGGTGCCCAAATTGAGTAGAACCTTGAGCCACTGATCTCCTATCAGGTTTTAGCAGCTGGCAATTTGTAACATTTGATGTCAGCTGACCTTGTACTGAGGGTGGCTAGTTGTCAGGGGTAGTACTACATCAGCCAGTGCCCTCTGTGACAGAAGCTGTTTTTCATTCTGGAAGGTCTTCCAATCCAAAATCACTCATGCAGATAGAAGCTTTGCAACTGACTAGCAATGTGAGATTTTTATTCTGTAGTGCAAAGGTTTAGTATAGCAGAGGTGGCCTACTGTACTGTCTGCTAGTTTTCGTTACATCTGGCCTACAAAACAGTAGCATCTGCAGCCCACCAGGGCAAGAGTTTGAGAACCTTCCACAATAAGAAGATTTGAATGGAAGTGAGGCATAGTGGGTGGTCCAGCAGTTGAGTGTGTCTGTGTGTTTGCATCAAGGGGCAGGCTAATATCTGACCTACATAAGAGCAAGAGACAAGCAATGGAGACCACAGCTACCTGTAAAAAGCTTTCTGAGCTGGGCAGGTCATCTTGATGTGAGTTTTGTAGGCTTTCCGCCCAAGATCAAATGCTTGGATAGCCAGAACTGATTTGCGGAGAAGCTTCTGGGTGGATGAACAGATATGTGTAAGGCCTTCATTGCCTGTGGATTGTAATACTAAGGAAATCAACAACCCAGGACCCCCCAAAAAAAACAAAAAACAAACAATGTTTCCATCCTACACCACAGGGGTAGCACATCTCTGTTTTGGGAAATATGGAATCGCACACATAGGGAAAGCTCTATTTCAGGTCCATTTCAGTGGCTTGTCCATGTGTGTTGCTAAGTATTTCAAAGGCAGGATGGAATTTCTAGCACATTGTTAGCAGTCGTCAATACTTGTGGAGCCATTAACCCTAAAATCCATTAATCAAATTGAGACCTATGACCTTCCTGAACTGTAGCTAACCTAAGATGGCAATGTGTACTACATTTTATGGTATCAACAACAGTGGGATCTGATAATAGTACAAAAAACAGGTATTCACAAGGTCCGTGGAAAAATACTGTCATTGCGCACGAGGAACCAGATGCACACGATCGACGATAATTGGTTAGCATTCAGTGAACATTTAAAATAAAAATAGCCCGATGACATATAATGTTACGCCATTACATGCCATTTTACTTCTGCCGCTGCTTCTTACTCAGCTACTAACGACTGCTACTGCTTCTCATACTGCTAACACTAATACTACTACTGCTGCTGTTACTTCTACTACGAAGGCGAACGGTGATAGTAAAATATAATACAAAAACTAAAATGAGTGCAAATTCTGAAGCAAATCACCCTCTGATTTAAAAAAATAAAAAAAGTATTGTCACGTTGGATTTAAAGACACCGAGTGCTTAAAAAAAATTGACTGATGAAAATTGTGTATGCCCAACGGTAAGGGTCTCCGATATATAAACATAGCTGGTAAATATTCCTGCCAACTATTATGATGGTTTTGGGAAATTAAGCTTTTTAACGTGGTCATTTTCCATTTTCGTGTACGCTTCATAAAATACGTTTAGCATGCACCGTGTGCGGAACATCCAAGTATTATACCAAGTATCTGTTTCACCGTAGGTTAGACTTAATGTTAGCCTTACTGGTCTTTGTTTTCAAATAGGGATGTACTTGTAGTTTTCTTTGCCTCGGGTAACAACTTGGAGAAGTCTTCGGCGTGCATTGGAACTTTGAAAAGCGTCCAGTTTCCACTAAAAATAGCAACCTTGTACCCCGTGACTAACAACCGCGACTTTCTAGTCACCCCCGACAGAGGCTCAGACCTGCGGAGAATCAGGTGATGGACTGAGCGGAACCAAGCACGAGTTTATTTATTGTTTAAAATCTGGGTCGCGGTTAGCATTGTTTACTGTCATGACATCTGGCAACTTACTTTTATTTCAAACTGCTCGGTGTTTTGGGATTTTATGAATAGTCACGGATAACACTGTTTCACATTTCGGTTGAATAAAGATTTTTCCGTTTTTCTTTTAAAAATTTTGCGTCGTCAAAAGTTTGTCTTACGTACGTTCTCCGCATTCAAGGTAAGCAAACACTTACGTGTGAGATTTTCTGCAGTAGTGTACCTCCAATTTGCATCGTATTTCTTACCGGCGCTCTAAGGGTGGTACAGTAAGTTTCAGTGCGATCCGGCAAGAAATGGCACCCCTATCCGCACATTTTAGCTCTTATTAGACAATCTGTAACTAGCTCAATATTGCTAGGTCATTATTGGCCGATGGTGTTTGAGTTGAAACTCACTTGAATTATGCAGATACATTGTTTTATTTACCTCAAATAAGTAACTTCTCGTCGGCATCATTTGCACTTGCTGTCTCTGACACAAACACTGAATATTACCTTTAAGTAACAAAAGTAGGCTAGGCCTTTTATGTTTGCTTTTGGTGACCTATTAAAATTTCGATTATGTGGAGGTATTTGTATTTGTAGCTTTGATTGTCGTGAGTCCTGTCACTTAAGATAAAGTGTATATATAGTGTTCAGATAAGTAAACCGGCCACAGCTGCAGCCTAGGATTTCTGTAAAATTCTGAACTGGTTCGTTTCGCCTGCTTCAAAACGAGGGCGATTATGCCTACTCTAGATTTATCTTCAATGTACCTGAACTAAACTATTAGACTACTTCCTAGAGATTGACATGTGGAATTAGGTGTTAAAGGCCGGTTAGCTTCATCTACCTCCGTTATCTAAGAATCACGAAAGGATTTTATTACAGGACGAAAAACCACAGTGCAGCGAACGTTTATAAATAGGCTACGCGTTAAAGCTGCTCACCATTATATTCCTACTCAAGTATTAGCTGGAAACAAATAGGTATTCAAACCATATAGTCCGGTTATCATACCCGTCTCTGCGACGCTAATTAATGAAATACGCTGAGAACCCCAGCCAGGACTTAGATGTTCTCAACAACCTGAAAGAACTCGGCGAATAACCGCGTTTTATCTTCTGTAAATTGCCTAACAAGTGCAGGTAAGGTAGGATCCTCGAGATGGCGCCTTTAAAAAACTTTTTCTCGGAAAATATCTTTAATAATTGTTATTATTATATAGACGTACAACGAATGTGTATATAAGCTGTGTCTGTTCTAAATTAACACGTAAAAAGCTTAATTTGTCTCGCAACGCTAGGCCCCCCATGTGTCGCTATGCAAAGCTCACAGTCGACGGATTGTTGGTCTGTGTGATGTGCAATTGAATGTTTCAGTACGAAGTGTTTGAATGTGTATAAAACATATTGTGTTTCTGTGGTTTAATGTCTAATCAATATTACATATGTTGATTCCGTTTAGGTAAATGCCAATAAGTAGATGATTTAACTAGTCCTTAAACAGGATCATCGGACCTTTAAGAATAGTCGAATTTACTTATCGCTCTATTATAATACATTTAACCAAACCGTAGTGGCGCAGACTAAATTTAATACAACAAACTTTGTAATCATTCGGAGATGGAACCTCTGTTATTCCTATTTCTGCTCTTGCGTTTACTAGGGGGTGAGCGTTGCTTGAATGATGTTTTATCAAACGGTGGTTAGTTACTAATGGTTTCTAAACGGATAGCGTCTTACTGCCAAGCAACATCCATTCACTGGATACCTATATCATCTTTCCAATAAAAATAAAAAATAAACCTTTTTAACAGTTAATTACGGGATGTGAAGTCCTCTTTGTGTATACAGTTGGTATATAGGAATATACGCGGATATATTGCCTGGTGAGGAATATTTTCATCAATTTGTGTTCGCCTGCTACTTGTCGGCACCCCTCCGTAGTTCTAGAAGGAGGTTCCCTCGAACCCGTGTAATTTTCGTTGGATTTCAGTGTCTTCTGACGTCGACAGATACACGCTGGGAGCGCGTTTTCCCTTTTTGGTTTTCTTTGCTTTTTTCGTTCCGTTTTAACAACAACGAGAAGCGTAGTGTGTTTTTTTTATGGAACAAAGCGTAATTCGTAGTGGATGTTTTTTTCTATTGACGTGCATTGATGTATCTGAAAACGTGGAAAGGATAAGGTAAGTCTATCAATTGCATGTACAAAGCATTCATTTTATTCGTAAGAGCATGGACGTTTTTTCAACACTGAAGCGTTCGCAAGAGTTTCCTCGAACAACATCAGTCTTATTAGTCGCCATATAACCTCGTGTTATATATTTTATTGGAGATACCCTTTTGATGTTTCTTTGCACTTAGTTAAATGCGTTTGTGTGTCAATACCGAAGGCTGAATGATACGGGGTTGGCTGCACATTCATCATACTCGGCGTGTTTTCTTTGTTTAGATGTAAATGAATTACAGCTAATTTACCCGTTTTTTTGTCCCACAGAGCCCCTGTCTCAGACCCTGATACCCTTTTGGGGGGGTATTTCGAGAATTTCATAGAAGAAGCCGTCTGCAAAAAAAAAAAAGAAAATACGGATTTTGATTCTAGTCTTAATCAGGAATCACATATTCAAACTGGGATCTATGAGCGGAAAAGTGGCGAAGCCAAAAGAAGAGAAGGATGCTTCCAAGGGTAAGAGGCGAATCTTACGACACAAAGATAGCTACACTTAAAGCGACCGTAAGCCCCTTTTCGTTTACCTTGCTTGTTTTGATATTCAGTGAAAGGACAACCGAAGACAACGGCCGCTCGGTTTTGTTAATTCGAGAGGTCTCGTTATAAAACAAGGACAATTGCGTACATCACGGTATGAGCTATTGCCAAAGATCGTGAATGTTGTGGGAGCCGCTTCTACTTGTTAACCAGCTCCGGTGTAAGTCACAGACACCCATTGACGGACCGTTGTAATCCTTGTAGCCTATTACACTTGTTCGTAGTTCGTTACCAACGTCATTTGATTTAGCGTACCGAGACTGTAAAACGAAGCAATAAACCACGCAATGGAGACCACATATGGATAAACATACATCTGGTATATGCCATGTTTGCCGTAGATGTACAATAAACGCACTTGCCACACTTGCATGAAATAGGAGAGCTGTCGCTTTAACGTCATGGCAAACGCTGTTGATGTCACTTGCATTCTGTTACGATCTCTTCTGCGTGTTCTTACGTGTTCAAAAATATCATAAGGTAGGTTGCTATAATAGTATTGATGATTATATTCCTTTAGGATGACGATTAAACACATTTCTTGACAACTGCTGCGCAATTCCCATGCAATTATCTCCAGCACGTCCATAAAACCACCACTTCTGCCATTGCCATGGAGACATATCGTTAACGAGGTCGCAAAAGAACGTAGGTCAGACGAATCAAATACATTTTCAAGAATTTTATCACGATTCCAGAGTGTACCCAGTTTTGCGCTGGGCTCAACTTCTGGACTTCTCTAGGGTGTTATTAAAGGAGCCCTACGTGCGCTTTTTTATCGCAGAAAGTGTTTTACAAAACCAACCAATCACTAATGGCTTTCACACTCGGTGAAGAACAAAAATAAGCAAGTAAATCTCTTGTCAGGAAAACTGATTCCAGGTTGCTCCTGTTTCTAATTACCGGTGCGTTGTATTTCTGATTGTATTATGTCCTGTCAACTTAATTCACATGAACGCATTGGAATTTTACAAATAAAATTTTATGTGCGTCGATAAAAATGTTTCTTTTGCGTGATAATTATATCCACGATCTTTAAAGCGACAAATTATTAATTCACATTAATTGACTAATTTAAATGTTAAAGTGTCAGAATTGGAATAATTAAAGTTTATCTGACTTAATCACTGAATTACTGTTTTACTGTGATTAAGTTGTTGACTCATTTCTCTTAGGTGAAAACAAATATAGCGCCAAACAGCTGGTAAGTGCTGTTTTACTTCAGATCTGATGTCTGTATATAAAATAGGTGATTAAGAAGTGGTTGACAACACTTGTTTATGAACTAGTTTCATACCAACCCAAAGTATAATATACCAAACAAGCCATTTCTACAAAATAAAAATAAAAATACTACAATAACCCGGCCTTAACCAGTATATCCTGTCCAATCTCAAATTGTAAAACATTCAGCTGCAAGACTCCTGACTAAGTTGGGGAAGTCATGTTAGCCCTACCCTTGCCTTTTTATGGCAAGACGTGGACTGGGTACCACTTACATACCTGAGCACCCTCTTAGATTCTCTTACAGAGATTTTCGGACTTTTCCAGGATCTTGACTTAAAACCAAGGGAGACCACACTTTTTCCGTTAAGGTCCCTACAGTCTCCAAGATGACACAAAAAACTGTGTCTTCATTTACAAACACAAACATGCTTTTTATTATGGTCTTGACTTTATTCTCTTTTGTCTGACTTTGTAATCAGGGACATTGTATAGTTTTATTCTTATTCCTTTTGTTAAATTCATAATTTGCTTTGTGTCTACAGTTACATGTTATAAATTCTGAATGGTTTCTGTCAGCAGACAGTTTTATGTTTTGGGACTTTGGGCTGGCTCACAACAAATAACGTTTATATCATAATAATAATAATTTTAATATTATTATTATTTTGTATTAATTATAATAATACAGAACTGTCAAATCATGACTGGATTCTGAAAAGGGGGTCGACATTGCTACAAGAATGCTACATTGCTACATTGCTACATGTCTTTAGCCAGAAACTAAGCAGCAGTGAGCCAAAAATAAGGTTCAGATGAACTCAGACTTTGGTGTCCCTGGCTCCTTTAGTATTGACTCTTTACCCACAGCAAGAGATAAGGGTAAAAAAGTTTAGCAAGTCCTACATTCGTTCATTATACAAAAAGCGCAAAAGCGTTAAAATTCTGTAGAGTAGTGTACAGTAATCATACACTGGCAGAGGGGGTCCTGCTCTCCCCACATACCTGGTGCTCACTTGATGCTCACTTCAGTGCATAACACAATACTGCCCCCCTGTTCCCTCCCGATATCTCTGTAGTAGGTTACCACATGTGCAGCCAGGAAGGCTGTTCACCGTTAACTTACTTCACCAACTGAGAAGATTAGCTAGAGCACAGATAGGAAGGTGGAATGAAATGTCCATCATACCAGCAGTGTCCATTTGCAGCCTTTGAGTTTGCTTCACAACACTTCTTGCAGTATGTTGATCTGTGGTGCTTATCAAATTGCTTGTGGGAGCTGGTCCGGATGATTAGATCCATTGATCTTTGTAAGTTCAGACCCATGGCCAATTTAAGGCGATGTGACTGCATGGCTGGAAAGTGTTGTGGGAACAACTGAGCTTCCGGTCAGTTTAATGAAAATTTATGCTCAATGCTAGGAGAAGCAGCCCTTTTAGATTAGAAGCATTAAATGCTCCGTTACGGTATGGTGCTTGTGTATATTACAACTAATGACATAGGTCATGCTCAAAGGAAGTGACCTTTTTTTAATAGACTGTTACACTCTTACGATTAACTAGGGAAACTGAAGGTCAGATTTCAAAAGCCTGATTTGACAAACTATCACAACTTAGATGGACGATGCCACTGGTCATGAAGGCGACCTGGTTTTACGGAGAAATTAACTTACGTAATTGTGAGTATGAAACTTCTGACAACTAACACAAAGTAATCTATGTGTTAATGTGTTACGGTCTATGTCAAAACCAATGGAAAGTGCAAGAAGCATTTCTGCAATCACCCTAACATAGAAACATCTCACTCTTTGATGGTTAAAGCATCGTCTAGTTCACCTCCATTTAATCAAATGTATTTATCCAATTCAAATTAGAAATGAAAATGGTAGTTTCAATTCTTTCTCTGGTGAAAAGGATGCAAGATTTGTAATTGGGATGGAACTGTGTACTGAAAACTAAATTCCTCAGTCAAACATGAACACGTGCAGGTCACACCTGGCCGGCCACATGCAGGGGAGTGCGCAAAAACTTTATGAAACAATGAAGAGAGAAAAATTGACTTTAAAAACTCGTTTTCCTGTGTTGTTCGTTTGTTGCGCTTTTGTGCTTGTTCTGATTTTTGCTTATGAAATGGTACACTTTCTATAGTACTCGTTAGGTTGAGTATAATATCCTCATTGTATTGTCTTGGGGGATTTCAAACTGTCGTATATATATCTATATACATAGTATACCATGTACTAATTTTAAGAATCACACTAATATAACTATATCTAGAATTATCTGTACAAGCTAATGTAAGAAAATAATGTAGCAATAGTATTTGTAACATTAATAGCGACCGTTTTAAATTTCAGAACATCCAAATTTGTGATGTTATAAAGAACTATCTATGGTTGGGTGAGCTATGTAATTAAGGCATTACACATTTTTATAGGCAGCGTACAGTTAAGTGAATCCATTTTAAACGGCATATGGAATCACTTTCTTGGTGCCACTTTGCGTATCTGACAAAGCAGCATCTCCTTTCAACGTCTGTGGTGTCAACTTTGAGCAGTGCGTGAATATAAAGATGTGTAAAAAAACAATGCAGGCTGGGTAATGATTTACCATGACCATGGCAGATGATTTAATTTGGTGAGAATATTCTTAATAACTGGTCACCTGACCCGGCCTTAGAATATTAACATTGTGGTGGGTTCAAACGAAAGAAACGCTATTTGTATTTCTGATGCATTTCCTGTCAGTTCTGTGAAATTCTGTAAAAAAACGTTTGCTGTATCAGTTTTTGTGACTGAATTAAGTCATTTTTACAATGGTCTTTACAGGTTTCCTCATTTAAAAAAACATTACAATTGTGCGGTAGGTTCCACGTTGGCCAGCTGAGTCGGGAGCCGGGAAACGCAGACCATGTGGTGTGAAAAACGACCGCTCTCTCTGGGTTATATTTTTCTCTGCTAATGGTGCCCAGTATTGCCATTTAGCCCTCGGCGAGGACGAGCTGGTCCTGTGAGGAAGCCATCTGGTGGAATCACCTTTGTGAAGGCCGACTCCACAAGTCCCAACCGTGGCTGGAGAAAACCGGACAGCGTAGTTTTCCCGTCCTTGCCAAACACTGTAACACATGGTCATTACTGCTGAGCAAGCCTCTCAGTCTAATTGCATGATTTTAGGGTTTGTGCTGTAACACCGGGTGGTCCTGGACTAGTTTTGGCCCCCCTGGTCCAAGATTATTGCTGTAGACAGTTGGATTATTGTGGTTACCCTAGCCAATAATGTATGAGTGTATTGATATAGCAGAGCTGTGCCATTACCTGAATACTCTCCCTTCCCCCTAAAGGACATAAAAATGCTTTTTAATTTTAGTTCCCTAGTTTCCGGTCGGTCCAATAGGGCATAGTCCTATCATAGCTGAAACCCTATGTTGTTTGGGATTTTATAAAATGCACAGTGAAGGAAATCCCTCCTTTTGTCCTTTTTGTAAACTTCTTGGGCCATTTTATTGCATTTACATAAATCATTTGTAATTCAGATAAATACATATGTCAACATTTCAGTTATATTTGTTACCTTCATTGCATGGTTATATTTTAGGCTTACTTTTTTTTTTTCTTCCTCAAATGAAAAAACACATTTTGTTTTGAAAAGTAAAAAACGCTAATGGCCCAAACAGATGTTTTCATTTTTCTGTAGGCTTATTGGGCTGTATTAAATCAGCCAGTGGATTCAGGCATGCAATGCATAGAATCAATAACATTTTAAACAAGAGGGAAAAAAAAGTATTTTTTGTCAGTGCAAAACCTTAAATGGTCGTATGCATAATTCTGCTAGTTCTGGGTTAGCTATCGGTTAGCTATCCTAAATGCAGTTTTAAGTTTTGATTGGACGATACAGAAGGCTGGTGCATAAGAACTATTAATCATAATCTAAATCGTGCTCGACTGACTCTGATCCTCAAGTGCAAGAGCCCATTAGGCTTTATATTTAACTAGGATTTCCTTTCCAAATAATCTGACTTCAGTTTAACAATAATGGGGTAAGCCTTAACAATTATGGGGCAAGCTGCACTGAAAACCAGACTCTGTGACCCTCAATCTAAGTGGTTCTGTTCTTATTCTGTTCTTATACGCCTTCCCATCGAGTCTCATATTGATATTAAGACAGAAATGCCATCTAATTAAAGCCTAACTTTTATCAGCGTTTCTTTTTTGTGTTAATCCTTAAGGGCTTAAAAGGGGGGCTATTAAGTTAAACGGGTCATTTTACATGCCCCTGTCGTGTTTTAAAAGTAATGCATTACAAACAACTACTGCGGTACTTCTATCTCCTGCTAACGTTTAAGTGCCCCTGTTACAAATCCCATTTTTGAGAGCTAAGTGGCTCATTCATTGGTTGATAGGGTAGAATAGAATGCGCCACTACCTCTCTGTTAAGAGTCTGGAGTTTTATAGAGGAGTAATTGTAAAGGAGAAGTGTTTTAAGTCCTTCAGTGAGATAAAAATCATTGACTGTTGAGAAGGAGGTTACAGAAAAGAGATTCAGGAATGAACTGCACACCCAATTCATACCCGTATGAATTGGGTGATTTTAATAGAAATTTCCGGAATTGATATGCCTTGTAAGTAGAGGTCCAGATGCCACTGTAAGCATGGGGAAGTATGTTCAAAGGAAATTACATTTTTCTCTGGGTTGAAGACAATTCTACTCATAACGGGGAATAATATCCTTAGGGCTTGGCTGTGACATGGAACATCAGCCCTGCTGCTGACCAGACGGTTACAGATGGTCACAGTGTGTATGTATAAAAGGGGAATAAACGGCGTGTTCTTCCACCTCAGCCTGTCTCGGCCCCCGTCGTTCGCGGTGATCAAGGCACTAGCTGAGAAGCGTCCGTTTTGCCAGGCCTGGCCGGGGCTGGCTCTCTGACGCTGACGCAGACTGACTCCTGTGGCCCAGGAGGGGATTGGGTGGGTCACGCGGCACCTCGACGAACTGCCGCTGCATCACCGGCGGCACACTGAACTGCTCTGCGCGGCCCTGTCTCTTTGGCTCTTTTCTCCGGCAACCAGGCCCGTGATCCTGGTCCATTGTTGTCCTCCGGTGACCCTGGGCCCAACAGGAGGCTGATTGAACTAATTTCTGCTTAGATGGGAGTACCTTAATAGGCTCTTACCTAATTAGGTCTACGGTCGCACTCCCATCAAATGTAAGCACTGTGGATCAAGGTGCAGCCGTTATAATTTCTTGGGCAAGTTCAGTGGTTCTCAGTCCTGCACCCAGGGCCCCGATGTGTAGGCTGTTTTTTGACGTTTTCAAGTTAAACATTAAGTGCTCAAATAATCTGGAGGATTTAGCATTAATTGAACAAAATGGTTATCCAAATTAGTATTGGTATAGTGCATTTTGAATTTGCTCAACGAAAGTTAAAAAGGCATAGCTATTTGATTTGATAAAGTAAACGCAGGTATGACAACGTATTAGAGATTTGCTATTAGCAGAGATCGGGTTTAATAACTCAATCAAACCAGATTAAATAAGGAACACCCAGGCTACTCGGGCACACCCTTCGTACAGCAGCAGTCTGCTCCCGAGACTGTGAACACAAACAACCTGATAACGAGGTGCTAACAACCAGCAGTGCTCAGGCAAGTGGAGCCAACCTGGGAGCCGGATGAGCTGCTGTTTCTGCGTGCGCTGGGACGGATGAATCTCAGTGCATTGCACCAGAAAGGGAAGATTTGTTTTTGCCAATTCTCGGTGTTTAAGTTTTTTTTCTTTATCTATATACGCATGGATATTCCAAGAATGTAGTGAATGAAGTTGTACACTTGCGTCCTGGTTTCCTTCCTTTAGGCAGTACTCTAGTACCACTGTAGTTACAAGGTTTATGACACCTTCCAGTCTCTCTTAAGCTTTTTTTCTCCCACTTAATTGTCACTTTGGTGCCCTTCTAAAACCCTCTAGGCCTTAAGGATAAGGATGAAAGTGAGAGTTTTGAGTATGTGCGAAGCACAGATCACTATTTCTGATGATAAAAACATATGGGGGTTAATTGGTGTGAAAGGATGACTCATCTAAAACTACTAGCATGTCAGCAGATGAGTGTTAGTACCACAACCCTCGCCACCTCTTAGCTAATATGTGAATTTATGAGAGTGATTGCATATATATATATATTTTAATTTAGCTTAACATAGTAAACTCAATGCCTCCCTGTTTCATGGGAGGATGAAAAAAGTAATAAACCAAACTTGAACTTTCGCTTCACTAGCATGGTAAAGCTTTTTCCTTTATTGATTAGATTTCATAGACAGCATGACCAGGGCCATGGGACGCATCACCACAGTCTGACCTGTGACACACCCCTATCCTTTCATTCAATTTAACTTAGAATCCCATCCAGTTTCTATTTTGGAACATGGAATTGAACATGAAAAGTAGTCATTGACTCTAGTTCTTTAGTTCTTATTCTGCAGAACAGCTATGTGCATGTTTGTTCCTTGAAAGCGACAAAAAGAAGATTATATTATAACAATGTAAACAAGAAAACAAAAAGTTGTATGTATGAGCTCAGAAAGCCATGCATCAGACTGTTGAGTGACCGTATCTATTAAAAAGGGTAAACTCATGAAAACACTGTGGCTTCTCTTGCACTTGGCATGCATAGCATAGAGCAGTATGTTAAACAGAAAACTCTTAAGTCAAGACCGTTTTACCGAGTTTTGCTGTACAATCCTGATAAATCTTTAAACACTATGTTTTAATGTCCTGCTAAGAAAGGCCATGTGAAAGCCTAGTGTTTTGAAAGGCGAGGGGCTTGAATGGATGGCTTCTAACTCGTTTAACACCTTTCTCATTTGGAGAGACCCTGCCTATTTAAGTGGGCAGTGTGGGTATATGAGGCTGGCAGAGATTAAGCTGAATCTTGCTTATTTTCCCCTGTGGTTGACGCTTATGGTAAAAAGGTCCATGGAAATGTCTGGATAAAACATAGATAAAACTTACTTTCAAAACTTACTTTCAAATTTTTGTACCCAGTACTCCAGCGCAGTTTTAATTAAGGGGTTATTAATATACTGGAGGAAGTGTTTTGTAAAATTTTCACTCTTAGTTAACACGGGTGTTCATGTGAGCGCGAGCACTTCTGTGAGCGGAACGGCTACAAGCCATGGAGTCAGATTCCTGGTCCTTAAATGGACGCTCCATTTGATACTGTGTGGCAGATTAATACTTAGTCTGGACAGTAACTAATTAAAGTTTTTAAATTTAGAAGGAGGATTAAAATGGGGGTAAAAGGTGAAGAGACAAGTCTGATGCGGTGTTAATAAACAGGGGGATTTGTGAACTGCAATGTAAGTACTTTTAATTACTTTGGTTTGGGGGGCAGGGGTGGAGGTTCTAACAGACCGTGTTAATGTTAAACGTTCCCCTACCTGGGCTCACCTGTTCTCTTAAAGAGGCAAGACCATTGTAAAGTTCGGTTCATTGTGTATCTATAAAGGTTGTGGTTTGATTCCAGAAATATCTACCAGAGAGGAGATCTATAAATGCACGTGAAAATATTTGCAAACCAATAACATCCGGCGCCCCATAGCCGCCCCATGGCTGTTTTGCAATGCAAAGATTGCCAGTATGTTGACAGGCATTATTTGAACTCATTTTAATAGAGCTCACGTTTGCTGCTTTGTGTCACGACAGCAGGGTCCCACCCTGCTTTTGAACTTCTGACCCCTTTATTGTGCATCTAGTGGTCATGCTGCTGGCTATAGTAGCTTGAGTAATGTTGGAATGTTAGGGCTTTTAAAGCAGGCGATGGAGTGTATCTTATGGAGTTTGACGTCTCCTGTGCGTTTGTACTGTAACATTTCTGTTTTCTTCTATTCTACATTCCCTCTCGGTGACTCAGAGGTTAGTGACTCGGCACCAGGTTCCTGGGTCGGAATCGGGCTCATCCTACTCTCTGTGTAGAGTTTGTAAGCATGGCCCATGTTCGTGTGTGTTTCCTCCCACAGTCCAAGACTGGCCAGTAAGGCGGATTGTCAATTTCACCTAGTGCCAGCCAGTAGTGTCACTTATCTGAGAAAGTGAATAGTCAAAGCAGCGGTCAGTTCAACTGATGGAGTGTGTGTTGGAAGGCTGTTTGTTTTTGTGACGTACACCATACTGTTTGTGCTTTTTAATTATTGAACGATGTTTCATTTACCCTTCTACCCAACTAGATGACATTTGAATTACCCACAGCCGCCAACAGTGCTCACGTGTTTGTAGGCCGTTGGGTAGCACCAAGAAGTTCTGCCCTTTTTTCTCTAGATGATGTCATTCACTGAAATACACACAACAGCTCACAACAGGGCCAAAAGTTAGAACTACTATCACTACTATCTAACCCAGTCAGCTCAGGGAACAATCACAGTTCCGGACTGCACCCGCTTCCCAGATTTGTGTCAGTGGCGGAACGCCGCGACTTGGGGTTTTCGGCTTTCTTGGCACCGCACGCCTGCTAGACTTTTCTGTCCCTGTCTAAAAAAAGCAGGGCAAAAAAGAGCCGAAAGGAAACTATATCGCATCCTTTTTGGTGGTGCGAAAGGAAGGTTAACACTGTCAGTCTGATGCAGAACAGCTTGGTAAGCTTGGTTTATATGTCTTCATAGATGCGCAGCTGGCGTTGTGGTACATCATTTTATTTATTTCTTTAGTCAATGTAAAACGTCCGCATACATAAATATTTTGGAGTTGGAGAAGGAAAACAACGGCGTTGTAGAACGAGAGGAGGGCCAGCAATTTGTTCTTGAAGCCTGAGGGCTCTGACTACGCTCAGGCTGTAATGTTAATTTCATGGTTCACGGGATGATATTTTCACTCTCCTGACTTGGTTTGATCCCATGATTCACCTTTGATCTCTTTTTGACGTCTCGCCCCGCTGGCGTTAATTTGTCCCCCAGAGCTTTGAGCCATCTGAGCCCATCTGAGACGGGAGAGGAGGAGGTGGTACGGGGGGTGAGGCCCCACACGCCGATGCACCGACAGCCGGACGGGATCGCGTTATTGAATGTTTGTGTTCCTATCACTTCCAGGCAGAGTGGAGCACCCTCACCCAGTGCACATGCACGCACGCACACACACTCACGCATACACGCACACTCACGCACACACGCACACTCACACACACACACACACTCACATTCACATACACACGCACGTACACACATCCACAACCGCACATACATTCACACACAAACGCACACTCACACACATGCACACTCACGCACACACGCACACTCACACACACGCATGCACACACGCTCACTCACACTCACGCACACTCACACACACACGCACACTCACACACACACACTCACATTCACATACATACGGACGCACGCACACACACGTACACTCACGCACACACTCTCACTCACACTCACGCACACTCACACACACACACGCTCACTCACACACACACGCTCACTCACACACACACTCACACTCACGCAAGCACACACACACACACACACTCACACACACACACACTCACTCACACTCTCACACACACACAGTCACACACATTCACATTCACACACACACACACACACAAACACACAGTCACATTCACACACACACTCATGCACACAAGCACATGCACACACACGCACACACAC
>JAOYSI010019030.1:0-33846 GCA_025775065.1 Hiodon alosoides
CCTACCCTCTTCCCCCACCCGACGCTCTTCCGTACTCCTTCTGCGGGCCGTTGACGCATTCTTCTCCTCCAACTGTTTTTTTTTAATTTATTCTCGCCACCCCCCCCCCCCCCCCTTAGTGAGCCTGAACCTCAGATCCTAGACTACCAGACCCAGCAACATAAGCTCTTCCCTCTGCTGGCAACTGCCTACGCCTTCCAATTCATGGGCCAGTACATGAACCAGACCTATCACCGCATCACTGGAGACATCAACCAGGGCAACTTCAGTGAGCTGCCCGAGGTACATCCCCCGTCACCTGCTCCACCTGTCAGCGTTTGGGAGCCCCTGCGCCGTCTGATGTGCTGATGCGTGCGTTTTCTTTGTCGCGTTTTCCGTTGTCCTGTAGCTGCACGCCCTCTCCGCGGGCCTCAAGGCCTTCACCACGTGGGCAGCCACCGCCGGGATCGAGGTGTGCCGCATGGCGTGCGGGGGCCACGGCTACTCCCGCTGCAGCAGCCTGCCTGACATCTACGTCACCTTCACGCCCACCTGCACCTACGAGGGCGAGAACACCGTCATGATGCTGCAGACCGCCAGGTGAACCCCCGGCCGGACAGGACCACGTTACCACGAGTCGGGGGCTGAACGCGTGTCGTCGGGGGTCACACCCGCTCTCTCCTCCTGTCCTGCAGGTACCTGGTGAAGAGCTACACGCAGGCCAGGGCCGGCCAGCAGCTAAGTGGCATGGTGTCCTACCTGAACGAGCCCCAGGGCAGGCTACAACCCCAGCCCGTCTCGGCCCGTCCCACCGTCGTCAACGTCAACGACCTGGCCAGCCTGGTGGAAGCCTACAAACAGCGGGCTGCCAAGTAAGTGTGGGGGGGGAGGAGGGGAACCGAGGCCCTTTTTGGTTTGGATGCGACGTGTCTAAGCCAGTGGTCAGTGATGGGTCAGTTCTGTTTTAAAATGCACGGCTCCGTTTGCTTACGTCGCAAACGACCAAACAAATGTATTTCAGTAAAACCCATGTTCTGTAAGTTCGATATGTTTCATACTCGCCTCTAGTGTGATATCTGTCAATGCATATCCTTTACATTTATTTGGACTAATGTGTTAGATTAGTCTCTTTACAGCTATACAAGATCCCACCAGTACACGTTTCCCACACAATTAAGTGAATTGAAATGGTGAAAGTGAGCCACTAAATTAAACATTGTGCATTTAAGTAGAATTTTAGACTGACAATCACTGTGGAGGACACACGATTTTAGCATACTTCTTTAAAAATCTGACTGGCTAACTTGGATTTACTGGCAGCTACGTTACCTGGTTAGTTTGACAAATCCACTAGCTTGGTTATGTGACATACCCAATTAGTATTATTAAATCTCCAGAAAAGACAGTAAATATAGCTAGCTAGCCAACATTGAAATTGTACTGCATTTTACATGGATACCGGATTTAGTTGGCTAATGGAACTAGGGGCACAAATCTCACAGATTGCGGCACTTCTGCTATTCGGATCACATCAAAACCGACACATCACTTTCCATGGGTAGTTGAGTTGTCTTGTATATTTAAAAAAAGATCTTCTTCCCTTCCATCTTCTAAAAGTTCTGTGTGTATGTTCTTGCGCTCTATTGCGGAGGACCTCTGACCTGTGTCAGGACCTGTGGCTCTCTGTACTTCACCACAAGGAACTGCAGTCGGGAAACCGAAGACCCGTTGTCATGGGAACGTGACTTAATAGATTCCTAATGCGGATTGTAAAATTTGCCTGCTACTGAAATAGTTTTGTGTAATGGGCGGGGAGGTGGGTAAAGATTATCATCAATTGTTTTAATTTTTTTAAATTTAAAAATCACATTACAGTTAAATAAACCTTAAAAGTATACAGTATATTGTTTACTGGGGCCGTGCGCAACACTGTAGGGTCAGGCAGGGTAACATATTGAGCACCACTAGTCCAAGCAAATCAGTAAAGAAAAGATTTTTTATTTTAATAATTTAATTTAATAAATATTTATTTATTTTATTTTATTTTATTTTATTTTATTTTTCGGCAGGCTGGTAGAGCTGGCAGCCAAGAACCTGCAGACCGAGCTCCAGCGCAGGAGAACGAAAGAGGACGCCTGGAACAACACCTCTATAGACCTGGTCAGGGCGTCCGATGTAAGAGAACTCGCCCCCCCCCCCCCCTGGTTGTTTTGTGTCGTCCCGCTGTTGGGGGAAACGTTGGCCGATGTGGAGAAGTGAACTTTTTCCCTTGGTTTCCCCGCCCCAGGCACACTGTCACTATGTGGTGGTGATGATGTTCGCTGCCAAGCTGGGTGAAGTGGGGGACACCGCGGTGCACGCGGCCCTGGGCGCACTGGCCCTGCTCTACGCTCTGCAGGGCATCGCCCAGAACTCGGGGGACTTCCTGCAGGTGAATGTCGCGGGTCACTAAGCGGTCTGTGTGGTGTCGCGGGTCACTAAAGGGTCTGTGTGGTGTCGCACGGTGTTAGTAAACAGCCCAACACACACGCACACAGATTGGTGGGGACTGCAATTTAAACGTTGCACTCGGCGCTCTTTGTTAAAATTGCAACGATTATGACCGCCGTTGGCTGTCTCAAAATCCCTCCCTCCACGCGGTGTCATTGAGTTTGAAATGGGCGGGCGCCCCTCCCTCTGTGAAGCTCCTGTCATGCGGCTCGCTCACGCCTCCCTCCGCCTCCCCCCGTAGGCGGGCCTGCTGACCGTGCCCCAGCTGTCCCAGGTTTCCCAGCGGATAAAGGAGCTCCTGTCCCAGATACGGCCTAACGCCGTGGCCCTGGTGGACGCCTTTGACTACCGCGACGAGATGCTGAACTCCGTGCTGGGGCGCTATGACGGCAACGTCTACGAGCACATGTTCGAGTGGGCCAAGCGGTCCCCTCTTAACCGCACAGAGGTCAGGACACCTTTAACCCGCGCGCCGTTTTGGTGTGAATTGAGAATCGAGGGCAGAATGCATGATTGTGTGGCATTCATATTGTGCATTTTCAAACCGGTTTGTATTAACTTTCCTCCACCCTAATCAGGTCCACGAGTCATACCACAAGTACCTGAAGCCCCTGCAGTCCAAACTGTGAGCTGCAGTGAAGATGCCGCCGTCGACGCCCACAGGATCCATCCAATCAGAGCAGATCACTAACCACACTAATCGTCACTGAAATGTAAAGCCACCCAGAACTGCTGCTTCAAATCAACCAATCGGAGGGGGTGGATTTTACGTTTTTTTTTTATTTTTTGTTTCTAAAAAGTTAAGTTCAGTTCCTCTGAGTACTCGTCCAATACAGGAGAGGATCAGAATGTAACGACCCATATAACCAAGCTTTTTTTTCTCTTGCTCATTTTCCCCAGTCAGTGTCAGTGTGCGGCATTGTAGTGATCGCGTATCAATATAAAATTATTTGAATTAATTTTTCTAATGTTTATTTTATCTAGCCAAATCTGCTTTTTGTTGTATGGGTGGTGTTCAGCTTAAGTGTGTGTGTGTGTGTGTGTGTGTGTGTGTGTGTGTGTGTGTGTGTGTGTGAATAATGAAATGATTGCTATGAAATGGTGATATGGTGGAGTTTTTCCCCCAACTTTGCACTGGAGATTCGTGGGTCTACAATCACTGGGGAAAATGGCAGCTGTACCGAGTGTTGCAGACGCATTCTCTTCTCCTCGGTTCCATGTCATCTCCGCACATCCTCAGTAACTGATTTTGAGGAATTTCAGTTGTAAGCCACCTGAAATGTATCGTGACTGGTCTGCTGCGCCCATTGTGAACGTTCATTACAATCGCGTGTGTGTTTTGGAATCGGCCCAGTAAAGTTGCTTTCTGTTGGTTGTCGTGGGTGCGTCTTGCGAAGGATGCTTTGCTTGTTGGACTGAAAGGATGTCGTTTGAGACCTAGCTGGTGGAGTGCCTTCACGTGTAAAACAGCCTGCTCATTGGTCAAACGAGGCCTTTGTCATTCCTGCTCTAATGACCTCCTGCTCTGCTAAGCGTAACTCTGTGTATTGGTGTTTCCGGATGTTTCTTCGATCATGAATGAAGCGGACAACCAGACCGCTGTGGTAAAATGGGCTTGATTTGATTCCACACGATAGGCAGGTTGACGTCGTGTGTGTGTGTGTGTGTGTGTGTGTGTGTGTGTGTGTGTGTGTGTGTGTGTGTGTGTGTGTTGATGAAATGATGGCCCGTTTCGCAGTCATAATTACTGTAATTCCAGTTCTGAGGCGAAACGATAATTAACTGGATCAGCATCCACCAGGGGGGATCAGACATTGTGTGATCAGCGTGAACATCTGGGGCGTTTTTAAGCAAGCAAATCTGAAGTAAAACCCTTGAACGTTTTAGCCGTGCACCTAACATGTTGAGGTGAGACTGTGGAAGCGGCCTATCGTTTTTAAATGGGCAAAAATCATCTGGTTTCGAGATGTAGGAATGTTGAGCGACCATGTCAGATATTCTAGTTTGTCTGTATGCATGCCAAATTCATGCCTTCCTGGATCTAAAGAATATTGTGATCTCTTTTCTGATCAATAGGTTTAATTTGTTATTCTGCACACCCATTCCTGCATTTAACGCCTCCAATGCATCTGTCCGATTCACGACTTATTTTCTGTATTTTAGTTGTGTTCTGATGTAACAATAAAAAGGGTAGTAATGGGGTAATTTTATAAGGGATTCGACTGTGAAAGTAATTATGATTTCACTTCCAATTACTTGTACTGTATTGCGTTGATATGCTGACTTTAATTAAAAAATATTTAAAAAAATAAGACTACTGAATGGAAAAAGTCTGAGACTGGTTAAGGGTGTTTTTTATTCTGCGTATACATGTGTGTCTTTAAAAGACCAACTGGGCGGTGGCTACCACGCGCTTGTTGGGAAGCTGACTGTCCACCAGGTGGCAGAACCCGATATACCTAGCGCTTTGTTTTTGTTTAATGGATATTCGAGCGACTGCCAGCTGATTAAATGTTGTAAGTGCGTGGAACATAAACAATATGAATTTATTTAGTGTAGTTAGAAGCAAAATTAATTGCTTGCATAACAATCCATGCCAGATTTAGTATGTGGCCATCACGGTTGCTAAGAACATTGGGTAAATCATAAAGTTTCTTTTGATTATGTCAGAAACCACAATCCCAAGGATGGAAGTCTTTTACGATTATTCTACGGGTTGCCCTCCTAGGATGCTTTATGACACCATCTTTTCGTCTTCGGAAAAGTCCGGTCCAACAAGAATGCAAGAAAAGGCCATCAACAGGTCGACCGAGAAATGAATCTGCCTTGGTAGCAGTTCAACGACTCTCACAGGTTAAGCTTTCCAATGATAAATGCAACTGACCCTATTCAACCCCCCTGGCCACTGGGCTTTTGTAATTTGGATAGTTGCAACCTCCTCAAAGACAAGAAAAGTGATTTGATTGAGCTAAGGACCTAAATCTAAGTCACTCCTGGAACTAATCGCTCTCTTGTCTTTGACTCCAGGAACTGACGTCACTGCTGGTAGAGAGCTTGTTCACATGGCTACACTCTCAACCTCTAAATACCTGCGGCCATGGCTGGGCAAATCGGCACGCAAGGCAAAAGGGCGGCCCTGTGGGTCAGCCTCTGTCGCCGCCTCCAGCCGCTGGGTTGTCTGGGACGGGGGAGGTTGTTTTCATCGTCGTCAGCAGCCCCAGGTGCTTGCTACCACAGGCCCAAGGTCTCTCATCCCAGGACCATCAGGACAACTTGGCCCTCTGCACTCAGGAATCCTGGGGTGCTTCCCCACTGTTTGTTAAACTCAGTTCGGTGGCGTTAGAATCTTCAGGCTCTTCTTCGGATCTTTGAGCACTTTGGGTTCGAGATGCAGGTGCTGTTGTGAAAGCATGCAGTTTGTTTGGTTCCACCCCCTAACAGGTGCAGGGGTTTTATTCAGAGTACTTTCTGGTGTCACAGTAAGATGGCCCCGATAGTCGATCTTAGGCTGGTTCTAGGCCGATCCACCTGAGCTGCAAGAGGTTCAAGATGTTTACCCTGTAACAATTTCCCCACAACAGCATGATTGTGACTGGTGCATGACAGTGGACCTTCTGTATGCTTATTTCCACACCCATAATACTATTTGGTTTGCATTTGCATACGTTGCCACAGTGGCTCAGAACCAAAAAAGACCGAACTGTCATGGCCACTGGTATTTATAATATTGTGGTCACGTTACAGCAGGGCTCCGGATTTGGCATACATGTTCAGAATTCGGAGTTCTTAAAGGGGGATAATCCATTAGTGATGGTTAATATTTCTATTTCAGGAACTTAGGTTAAGATAAAAAATCCACGTTTTTAATTGTTTTTGCATGGTTTTTGAGCGACGCAAATGCAAACATTTACATTTCACATACTGTCATTTAGCAGACGCTCTTGTCCAGAGCGACGTACAAAGTGCGTATCGTTAACTGTTACTAAACCGGTGTCGAAAGAGTATATTCTTCCCATTTTACAGATATACAGGAAGCAAATTCATCTTCATTATTAAGGTTTTATTAGGCTATTTCATATAAAGTTAAGGTGAAAAGTCCTGTCAATTAGCAATATTTGTTTCACCTGCATTATATTGAGCTGAACTAATAGAAACAAAGAGGAGAAAAATATTTTCAATTTACCATTCAATTAAAAATGATATTGTATAATTTTGTTCTCATCGTTTTTAAGCTACATGTTCAATGTCTCAAGACAGATCCTACACCAAAATCAATACTTTCGTGACTCCCAATTCATTATGAAACGTCGTGAACGTGTTGAAAGCAGTTGCGTATAGAACGTCGTATTGTTTTTGTTTTTTTTGAGAATGAAGATTTAAGCAAACAGTGCAGCAATTTCAGAGACGCTTATTTAATTTTAAAAATCACAATCATTAACACCATGTGCTCAACAATATTCGATACTCCTTCCCTTCCGATAGGCTAAAACAAACCCCTCCCTATTTGGCCCGAGACTCGTTTCAAGAAAGGAAGTGAAAAGGTATAGCAGTACCATATATTTCTCGCTGAATTCGAAGCACTAATTGGACATAATTTTGGTTCTGACGTCTCAGTTTCAGGTGAGGTGCAAACTGTATTCTTCGTGTTATGAAAATAAAGTGTAGATATTACTGTTTTGTTGGTATCATTTTCGGTTCTGTGGACAAACCCCACTCTTTTCCAAGTACTTATCACACACACACACACACACACACACACACACACATCAAACATTGTAACATTTGTAAATAATTTTTGTAGATAATATAGTACTATCAAAATGTTCTCTTAATGGGGAAAAAATAATGGAATGCGTACAATATTTCTTATTTGTGTGAACATTTGTATGTTAATGGAACGCGAGGAGGCACCTGGGGATAACCTACCTGTAACGTATCCAGTTTTTATTCAATGAACTGAATGAGCGAGCAGATTAATTTGGGACGTTAACGTTGGTCTCTTACAGAACTTCCGCTCAGTTCTCGAGTCCAGACAAACAGTTTTATCCCCCGCGATGTAGAAGTGTTTGTTTTGCGCGAGAGTTATCCTTGATAACATCTACGCTTTCAGTAAAATAACGGCTTTTGTCGAATTTGAAGAACGCATTCTTGAGGGGAAAAATGGCCTGAATCTGAATTTTAAAATTGACCGCTATATGAAACCAACGACAACGACGTACCCTGTGAGACGTTTACGTTCTTTAACTTGATAGTAATATAATCAATGAGGGAAATGCCCATTGAGCAATTTGCAAGTTGCAACATGTGACCATGCAGTTTCGTTCTTCTTCATGAAAGAACTGGAATATCTCTAAATAGTTGGATAGCTTCTCTCCTGTTGTGCTCAACGTCTTTAAAATAATAATTTTAATGGATATGACTGGCTTAAGCGCCTTTATTGGGATATTTGTTAAGAATTAGATTGTTGGATGTATTTGATGTCTAATATTTGTTAAACTCTTATGTAAGTCAGGGGGTGTACATTCCCAAAATGGCTGATTACATTACAAAAATACAGAACACCTCAGATCTGAGATGGCAAGGATCCAAATTATTCAACACAACATGTATTGTGGTACAGGCGAAAACGCGTTTGCCTTAACCAGGGGTAGGGGTTGAACGTTGTTGTGTTGTGCAGCTGTTGGAAGCCATCAGATATAGTTAGACCACAAAACACCTGCTAATGAATATGATGTAAATTGGGTTACGTAACACCCCCACCTCCAACCCACCGCCACCCCCACCCAGCTGCAAATTTGTCTTGAGGAGTTGTCCAACAGTGTAGAGCTATGTCAAGTTCATGGCGGCCAAAGCGTTTTCTATAAAAAAATGTTTTCCCACTACATGGTGTGTCATGCTACTTTGATGAAGGATGACTGCGAAACTCTGAGTGAACGTGGGCTTTGACTAATCAAATCGGCGATTGTGTGACTAAGAATGGGAACAGTGATGATGATAGCAGTGGAGGTTTCATATGAAAGAATGCGGGGAATAATGAGGTCATAGTCTCCACTTGTCCTCCACATCCCCCGCTCCCAGAGCCCGGCCCTCCCTGTTCCAGCATGCCCGCTGGGTGGAAGAACGAAGCCCAGCCCCGCGTAGGGAAACCGCACATGCTCGCCCTAGAGTTCAGAGTCTGTGCAGTTTCCCACAAGCTCACAGCGCTGCGGTGCTGGACAGGTGGAATTGTGTAAATTCGCAGTGGTCTTACAAGGGATACATTCGCTGCCGCTGGGCAGCTGAGTAGTGGTTGAGGTACTGGACTTTCAACAAAGTTTTTGTAGGTGTGTCCTTGAACAAAGGACATCCCTGGAATTCCTTCCAAAATATCCAGCTGCCTAATGGGTAAAATTGTGTAAATTGCTCTAGAATAGAATGTCTGCTTAGCAACATGATGATGATGATGATATTAGTGAAAAAACGATTGGAGTAAAATTAGGTATGAAGAGGAGGGGAATTTCAACATCTAAAGCTTCTCTTGTTCTCAAATCTGAGTGCAATTTTAAAATTTCCTCCTTCCCATTTTGTGAATTTTAATATTCCATGCATTCTGCAATAGCTTTCCATTCACCCCCTGAGCTCTACGCGGTTTCATCGTCCAAATGTGCACTGTGCGTGTGCAAATTGACACACAGCGGAGCTCTGAGTTAGGGAGGACAAATCTCGGGTATGTGTAGGGATTGTGGGTTTTGACATAGCACACCGGTTTAAGAACGCGAGGTGTACAAAGAGCGTGATACAAATGGGAGACGATGAAATCAAATTCATTGCTAGATGTTTCGGGCTAGAGCCCATCAGCCATTACAGTATCGGAGTATTAAGATGTAGTCTTTGACTCACAGTTAACTCGTGCTCCTCCGGTTGGCAACTGCAGTGGGTTCGTTTGTGACCAGGAAAAGAATACAGCTGTGCCTAATGAAAGTGTGAAAATGTCTCAGATTGAATTAAATTACATTTTTATGCATTATTTGCACAAGAAATCAGTAGGCTTTCCAGATTGTCATATCAGATCGAATGGATGGATATTTACTGGACGTTGTGTAATGTTCGCAGTGACCGGGCTGCGGCGTGTATTTATATCTTCAGGGGCATGCCCGGAGCCTGGCTTGTTTGAAGGAGTCAGTTCAAACAGTTCCTCTTTTTGAACACCAATGGTTCAAGGCTGTTGGTGAAGCAATAACCCCTCGCTGCGCGGAAGAGTCCAACCGCAGTCATGTGGAAATATAATTTTAAGCTAAATTTACACTGTTAATCGTGTGGATTTGGGGAGATGTTGTGTCATAAACCAGGGCTGGAAGCTGTGTGTCCGGTCATAGAGTAATGATGAAGTATTGGTACAGGTAGCTGCTGAAAGCGGTCCAGGATCTGTTTCTTTAAAAAAGTCTTTTTCTGGCTCCTCTGTTAAGGGGAAACAGTTTTTCCTCAGTGTCTTGGAATGTTGCGTAAGACAGGAAGAATAGAATATCCTCCATAATCCAACGTCTTATTCGTTTCTGCCTTCTAAAACTCAATTGCAACATTCACATGCCCTCCACACACACACACACACACACACACACACACACACACACACACACACACACACACACACGCTATAGGAGGATGAACAGAAGAACAGTTTAAACCCACCTGATTTGTCAAAACAAGATAAAGCAGTTATATAATCTGTATAAATTGAAATGCTTGGTGGAAGTGGCCAGTCTTCCCAATTGTTCCCACCTCTGGCATTTAGCTCAGTACGCTAACCTGCTCTTGTTTTTTTAAATATAAACAAAGAAAACGTGGGTTTGGAACACTCCTACCTTGTGGAATTTATATCTGTTATTTATATATGTATACAATGTTGCAGTGGTATGTTGTGAAGGTGAATGTTGTAGGTACTTTCGATAGTTTTTGTGATTCAGCCTAAAGTACAGTCATTCAACCTAAAACTCTTTGTTAAAAATAACTGACCTATTTCAGTAGCTTATGCCATGAGGAGATGCCGTTAGAAAGTCAGGGTTTTGTGATTTCGTTTTCAAACCCAAACCCATCCGAACCTGGCGCCCTTCACCAAAAGGGAGTCGCTACGATACCAAAAGAAATGATTAGCTCGTTGAGCTACAGACCGAGGTCCCCATGTGATGGAACCAATCGTAGCTTTGTCTTAGACTCGCGACGAGATTCAATACGCTAACATGTGTGATTAAACTTCTATCATAAATATGTATTGAATCCAAGATAAGTTATGGCAATGGGATGTAAAATATTCAGCTTGAGGTAGTATAATCAATCAATCAAATTTAATTTGTTATGATCTGACAATTTGTCAGTAAGTGCTGAATACATTGCAGATCGTGTTTTCTAGAGGGAATTAATGTCAGACATTCTCTCAAATAAACCAGATTAAATTTATTTCTCAGTTCCTTTTAGGAAGAGGAGAGAATGTTAGGAATTGACCTATTACATTTAAGAGTGGAGAGCTGGCCAGCGTGATGAAGTTATGGAACCCAATGAGGGCACACTGAACACTGAGTAAAGAAATGGTCACTCTGACACTGATGGTAGACGAGGTTCAGACAGGGTTTAGTCGAACTTCAGGTTTTAACTAAAGCATTGTTCGCTGTAGCAAGAATCAGTTAAAAAAGGGTTTTAGCTATTATCATAATTAACCCAGTTTAAATCAACCCGATCTTCACAATGTTCACTGCAGTTGACTCTCTGAGTACGCCCTAGAACACTCCATTAATGTTTGAACTCCATCTCTTTAGCACCCCACCCCCCACGCTCACTCTAGCCTCATCCCGCACAGCAGATTGACTTTGACTCTTAACTGGTGTCAAATTTCACGGATCTGCTGTCCGTAATGCCCCCACCACCCTCACCTCCGTTTCGAAGAGCTGTCTGAGAGGCCTTCTCATTGATCGGCTCCGAGTCCAACAATAGCCTGAAAACCTTGAGGACGTGTTGGACCCGCAGGGCAGGGGGAAAGGAAAACGGCGCAGCAGTGACAGTGGCGTTTGGTAAAACGCCGAGAGACGGCCCGGGGGTGAGATGAGCCGCACTCTGGTCCCCGGCTCCTGGTGGCCTTCCTTCACAATGCTGCCATTCCCTGATGCGCTGTTGAGACGTGCGGGGTAGAAATGGGTGAGGCCGAATGGGTTTTCAATGCAATCTTTAGATCGGATTTTGTGTCCTCGACATTTTGAACATCAAAAGAACAAATCAAGCTGCATATTCCTTCCCTGCTTGTTGGGTGGGTTTGGGTTTGGTTTTTTTTAGGCATGCTTTAGCCAAGGCGTTTTTTATTTTATTCAGTTGGTGATTACAATCATACAGTGTCCACTGTCATATGGACATATGTCATATGGCTGCAGACTCGATGAAGGATATAATGTATATGTTTGGGAGTGAATGGCGGTTTTGTAGATGGGTTAGAACGAAAGTCTTGAGTCTCGCAGAAGTAGTTCAGTAGTTCTGATGAAGAATGTGCAATACCTTTTATCAATTTGGTTAAAAGATGAATAAATAAATATGAAGAGTAAATGCCTATGAAAAACGTATTACATCGACATGTCGTAAATTAGGCTACTTCAAAAGTTACACTGCAGTCATACCGTTTGTGGTCAGGAAATTGATTCAAATATTAAAGGGGTTTGTCGGCAGTAATAACCTCGAAGGCACTTGAGAGCTTGTGAACGATGTGAAATTTGGAATCAGCGATTTGTGCTATTGCATCTCGGCTTGTCGCTACAAATCCTGCCACCACACGTTTGAGTTTGAGGAAGTGCGACTAGTCTCCTCTAATCAATCCGTCCCGTCCCCCTCAGTAGACAGCAGGTGGAGAAGGATGTCGTCGCTGGAGGACGGCAGCCCATCCTATGCCGGCAGCCAATCGGACAGCCCGCCTTATGCCGGCAGCCAATCAAATAGCCGCCTAAGAAGCAAGAAGCCGCCCAGTCTAATGATTGCCATACCGGTTCCGGAGGAACACGACGGCAGGGCCCAAGTCCTGACACAGGTACGCCGTGACCTCTCTCTAGGTAGTGATGCAGCTGAAGATTGGCCACAGCGTCCAGGGAAAGCCGGTGATGATATCCGCCTTCCGTGTTCGTCCCTTTCGTCAGCTTCTCCTCACTCCGCCGTTTGTGTTCCTGTCTCCAGCCCCTGCGGCCGTCCCTGAAGAAGAGCGTGAGCCGGCAGCAGTCCAGCGAGGTTCTGTCGGAGGACGGCGCCGTGGCGTCTGAAAGGAGATCGGCCTTCCACAGACAGACCTCCCTGTCCCAGAGCATACGTAGGTGAGGGGCCGCCGACGTCGCCGTGTTCCGCTAACCCGATGCTACGGAGTGTCGGGTCTGAGTCCGCCATTAACTGTGTGGCGTGGTGATTGAGGCATTAAGGGCTTGTATCCGGAAGGTTTCTGGTTAAAACCCTCTGTGCGAAGAACTTGTCTAGCCGTGTGAACGTGTAAAGGGCGAAATTTTAAGCAGTACAACATGTAAGTCGCCCTCGAAAAGGCGGTACAAAATCCTGCCTTTTCCCCTGTATCGAGGATTTGACAGATTCTGTTGCTGTTGTTACTGCTGACATTTTTATATATTGCATTAGGCTGATGTGTGGTCTGTGTGACTTAACCATACATTTTTTGGAAGTTGACCCTACCCCACCAGTGCTGAAGCCTGTCCTCCTCCCCACACGCAGGGGCACAGCGCAGTGGTTTGGGCTGGGGAGAGACTGCGTTGAAGCCTGTCCTCCTCCCCACACGCAGGGGCACAGCGCAGTGGTTTGGGCTGGGGAGAGACTGTGTTGAAGCCTGTCCTCCTCCCCACACGCAGGGGCACAGCGCAGTGTTTTGAGGTGGGGGAGTGACTGTGTTGAAGCCTGTCCTCCTCCCCACACGCAGGGGCACAGCGCAGTGGTTTGGGCTGGGGAGAGACTGTGTTGAAGCCTGTCCTCTTCCCCACACGCAGGGGCACAGCGCAGTGTTTTGGGGTGGGGAAGAGACTGTGTTGAAGCCTGTCCTCCTCCCCACACGCAGGGGCACAGCGCAGTGTTTTGGGGTGGGGGAGAGACTGTGTTGAAGCCTGTCCTCCTCCCCACACGCAGGGGCACAGCGCAGTGGTTTGGAGTGGGGAGCGATTGTGAAAGCAAGCATCAGGAGTGGCAGCGCAAGAGCCTGCGGCATTGCAGCCTACGCTACGGCCGTCTGAAGGCGCAGTACCGCGAGCATGAGATGCCCAGCATGGACCAGGGCCTGGAGTCACCCGCCGCCTACAGGATGCCCAAGGTACTACGCACCCAGGACCGGTCTCGTTACTAACCCCAACGGCGCGCGACGCTCTCTGCTCGCCTGACTTGGATGGTACACTTTAATTGAGTTATTTCAAATTGGTGAAGAAACTTGGTGAAGCTATTTTTTTCATTTTACCCCTGAAGTCTATAATGGCATGCTAGCTGAGGTTTCCTCTCAGTTGTTGTTGTCCTGTACTGTGCTCATGTGATTCCCCCTTAAGATAGTGGACCCACTGGCCCGGGGGAGGGCGTTCCGCTACCCTGAAGATTCGGACCGCCCCCGCACCCCCCACGCGGCCCACCCTCCCACCACTCCGGGTGTCAGCTCCTTGTGCTCCTTCACCAGCCAGCGCTCGGCCGGCGGCCGCCTGCCACGCAGGAAGAGGGAGTCGGTGGCCCGCAAGAGCATCCGGGCTGCGTCCAACCTGCTGAAGGTAGGCCCCGCCCCCTCACCCCCCTGACCTGCTTAAGTAGGCCTCACCCCCCAGCCTGCTGAATCTTCTTTGAGGGTGCGGTATTACCATATATGTTATGATCCACAGGGGCGACCAGGAATTCTGGGCTCCCAGGCTCGACGCAGTTTCCCCCGCCGCAGCTTCGCTCGGCCCAGCTGGATGGAGGATGAAACGGGGGAAACCGGCGACATGTCCGACTCTTTCTTCTTCAGCAAGGCAAGAGCTCTGTCCTTCTGTCCTTTCTCTCTCTACCCACTCCTATTCGACATGTCCGACTCTTTCTTCTTCAGCAAGGCAAGAGCTCTGTCCTTCTGTTCTTTCTCTCTCTACCCACTCCGGGATAATCAAGGCTAGATGTCAAGATGGCTGTTTTTATGCTGTGACCTATGGTACTGACTGACGTAAAGATGTATCCTATGTCTCAAAATAATTTTTGGGCCACGCTAGTGTCAGGCTCTGAATTGATAAATGGGACATGTTTTCGTAAATAAACTTTTGGCTTTTCTGGCGGTGCAGGCCGACGCCCATGACGAGATGTGCTCCATGGCAGACGACGTGTTCGAGTCTCCCCCCCTCTCGGCTCACTATGCCCCACAGGCCCCGGCCCAGTACGGAGACCGCTCGCTGGGGGAGAGGGGACCCAGTCCGAGCCTGTGAGTCAGCGTTTTTCCCCAATCCTCCACGGGTGTCATTTTTCAGGGCCAGGTAGAATGTTGTTTTACTGTGTGTTTCAGTTCTGCCCTGTCGAGGCCCCCGGGGGGCCCGGTGTCGGCCGAGCGCCCGCACCCCCGCCGGGGCCGGCGCATCGCCTCGCAGGTCAAGCACTTTGCGTTTGACCGTCACAAGCGGCAGTACGGCATGGGCGTGGTGGGCAAGTGGCTGAACCGGCACTACCGTCGCAGCATTAGCAGCCAGGTGCAGAAACAGCTGGACAACTTCCACAGCCACAGGTGAGCGGAGCGGAGCGTTACCGCCGGCGCGCGTTACCGCCGGCGCCCGAGCCCACCCGCCTTGACCTGCGGTTTTCGCTTCCTGCGCAGACCTTACTTCACTTACTGGATTACGTTTGTGCACATCGTCATCACCCTCCTGTCCATCGGGACGTACGGCTTCGCCCCCGTCGGCTTTGCCCAGCACTCCAACACCGAGCTGGTAAGGGCGTCGTCGGGGGAACAGGCACTGTACTTAAACTCCTCTTCCTGTTCAAAAGCGTTCCTTTGGGGACTCTCCTTTTGGCTACGTGGCTCAGTTCCAGTCAATGAGCTGCCATTAAAGAAAACTCAGTGCTTCCTGGCATCATTTTTTAAGGAATTTGCTTCGAGGGGCCTTTTGGTTTGACTGACAGCTCTGGCCTTCCTCAGGTGCTCCGAAACAAAGGTGTCTTTGAGAGTGTGAAGTACATTCAGCAGGAAAACTTCTGGATCGGGCCCAGCTCGGTGAGTCACGCTGACACACCCTGCATTGTCCACCTTTTTTATTTATTTTTTTTGTTGTTGACCAGGTTCCGCTATCAGAGAGCTTTTGTTGACCAAGCCTGGAAGTGGTGTGCTTTCCTGTTGCCGTATCAACGGCCCTCCCGTACTTCTGTTGTGTTGCCTCAGGAAGACCTGATCCACCTGGGGGCAAAGTTCTCCCCCTGCATCCGACAGGACGAGCAGATTTCCCGGCTCATCCAGAAAGCCAAGGACCAGGAGCGGGAGTCCGGCTGCTGTGTGCAGAATGACAACTCTGGCTGCGTCCAGACGCAGAGGGCAGACTGCTCGGTACGTTTTGTCAATGTCCCGTAAAAAAGCATACCATCAGTTCAGTACGGAACGTTGTTGCAATTCCCCTCCCTGTCTACTGGTTGTGATTAAAACTTTGTTGTCATATGGCATTTCTTATTTATTTTGAAAGGCCTGGTGTAAAGCCACTCAAGTTTTTCAACACATAGTTTGTCTGATTGAGGTTGTTTTATTCCTATGGCGCCCTCTGCAGGATCATTGGCGCTTGTTCCAATCTCGTTCTTTTCTCTGTGTCTGCCTGTAGGAGACATTGGCCACCTTCATCAAATGGAAGGATGAAGAAGTGGACATGAGGAGGTCGTCTGGCTCGGTCTGTCACCAGGACCCCAGGTACTGACCTTCTCAGCCAGGTTTTCACAGCTGTTTCTTAATCGGTTTGATTGTTAAGGGGAGAACTACTACACCCTCACTTGTTTTCCTTAACGTTAAAACTGGGGATGACTTGCAGCACGTCTCTGCGCTGTTTCTTCCCCTCTCCCCGGTGCTGGGAACAGGACCTGTGAAGAGCCGGCCTCGACGGTGCCTCACATCTGGCCAGACGACATCGTCAAGTGGCCGGTGAGCTCCAGCGCGGCTTGGGTTTAGCTTGTTTGCCAAGCGGGTCGCCGAGCGTGAGCCAGACCAGAAAACTGAGTCTCCTCTGGCTCCTGCTGCTGTTGATGCAGCCTCCCAGGGAGGAGGAAACCCTAAAGATAAATCGAGAGGGGGGGGAGCTCACGTTACCGTTGCTTTGAGGTTGGAGGCTCTCCTGATCGCTCTCTGGCCGGTTTCAGATCTGCACCTTCCCGCGCGAGTGGAACCACACTGGCTACCGGCACATGGACTGCACCATCAAAGGCAGACCCTGCTGCATCGGAACCAAAGGCCGGTGAGTGGCTCGCGCCCGCCCGCCCGCCGCTCTCCGTGGTTACGGGAAGGCTCACAGGTGTCCGTTTGATGTTCACCACAGGTGTGAGATCATCACGCGGGAGTACTGCTCCTTCATGCATGGCTATTTCCATGAAGAGGCCACGCTCTGCTCACAGGTGACGGCTTCTGCCGCAGCGCTGGCCGTCGTGGGGAATTGGGTTTACCCGTCTACGGGACGGCCAGCGAGAATCAAAACCCTCCCTTTGTGTCGTTTCTTTTGTTGGCAGGTGCACTGCTTAGATGATGTGTGTGGTCTTCTGCCCTTTCTCAACCCAGATGTCCCCGACCAGTTCTACAGGCTCTGGCTTTCCCTGTTTCTTCACGCTGGGTGAGCAGTGAGCTAAAACCTGCGCTCATTGGGGTCCCTTACTCTGACCCCCCCCCCAGCTGCTGAGCGGTCTGCTGGTTTCTCCACAGGCTGTTCCACTGCCTGGTTTCCGTGGTGTTCCAGATGACCGTGCTGCGGGACCTGGAGAAGCTAGCTGGATGGGTGCGCATCTCCATCATCTACTTGTTGAGCGGGATCACGGGCAACCTGGCCAGCGCCCTCTTCGTGCCCTACAGGGCTGAGGTACGCCCCTGTCCCTCCCCCGGGCGTGGCCCTGCCACTACGCCCACCTCCCTCACTGGCTCCCCGCTCATGCCGACACGACGCTGGGCCGGCACTTTGGGACTCCTGTTACAATGGGCTCGGATGTTTCGGTTTGCCCCCTCTCAGTTAGGCCTGGTAAACGGCTTATCCGGTTACTGGAAGAGCTTTACGGGATTACCACACATGTCCCCGTCTGGAGGGTAAATGGCCCCCCTGGGCCCCCACTCCCCAGGGTCACTCTTTCCAGGATAGGCAGACACAGGGCAGCTTCCTCCCCTATGCCAATATGGCCCAGGGGCCCCTCTCTAGCAGCATTCATGATTCCCTTCACTGGTTAATGTCTAAAGCCTCAAAAGTGTCTAAACATGTAATGAGAAAAAGATGTACCTACACCAGTTGTCACAGTGGTTCTCCTGTTAAAAAGAGGTTTGTTGTGATGGGTGAAGTAATAGGCCAACAATGTGCTCTGAATCCAGCAGTGATGACCAGATGCAGGTAGGTGTTTACGTACACAACGACTGCACGGCTTCCACTGAGCTGGAGACGCACGCGGCCTTTCCTCTCTAGCCATTTCTGCTGCGCAACCGAGTCCCGGCTGTACTTCTTGTTTTTTGTAAATGAACAGTGCCATTAATCCAGGGAATTTATCTTGCTGTCGGTTTGATTCGCTGATGCAACGTTTGGCGTAATCCTTTTCAAGGGTGGATCAGTTATGTCTGCAGAGCTGCTAAAACAAGTTTACCTGCCGAGTCAGCGCTGTCTAATTCCGGAGTGCGCCAGAAGTGGCGTCAGGGCGCCTCGGTGGGGCGCTGGTGCGAGCTAGGCGTTTTCATTTCACGTTACACTCTGGCTGGTACCCGGGAGCTGCCTAAACCCCAGAAAACCAGAAATGCGGGAAACGCAGTTGGGGCCGGTTGTTTGTGAGTACACCAACAAGGCCGATACCAAGAACAGGCCGTTCGGTGGAAGTTAGTGCCTACTTATAGCCTAATGTCAGCCGATTTGGCCTGGTCTGGTCGGCCTTCCCTCGTTGCTTGACGTGTGCGGCGAGGAATTATCTGCATGACGTAACTGGCACACACTGCGTCACCTCAGTTCCCCTCCTCTTACCAACCGTCGTCTTTAATCGGCAAGCCGGAAGCTCCTCTCTCCACGGCCAGCCTCGACGGGGTACAGAGGAGCAGAGCCCCGGGCTGAGCGGAAGCCGCTGTCTTGACTTCGGTGTGTCTGTAGCGCCAACCGCGAGCGCCCGTTCTCCTCCCCGCGGTCGTCCTCCCCGCGGTGCCACCGCGTCGGTCCGTGGCCACGAAGAGAACCGATGTTGCACCAGCGGCTTGCCGTTAAATGGGAAAGGTGTTCGGCCTCGTTGGTTTAAACCGCCAGTTTCTTGCGACGGTACGTCAGTTCGGTTTTACGCTTTCTGTCTTATGTTAGCAGAAAGTCCTGAGGGAGGCAGTGTTCCCGCGAAGGGAGGCAGTACAAACGCGCATTAGGTGGAGCGATGACCCAAACTCGGGTCACAGTAAACTCATTTTGATGAAGGGAAGATTATCTAATTATTCAATCTAAAGGGTCTTTGAATAACGGGAGGATTTATTTCATTACACGATTAGTTTACCACCGTGTTCCTTTAATTCTGAAGTGTTTAACTTTGTGAATTGACAAAGTGGGCTCCTTCTGATTCTAGCATTTAACCGCCCTGACAGTAGGGGCCTATATATATATATATATATAATATAATATTTGCAACTATATATTGTTGCTGCATTGCCCTTCATTGTCCACTTTAAAACCCCTTTGGGAACAGGTGCAAGGACTTCTCCTCCTCTTCGGTTTGTGTTTGTCTGCATGGGATTATTAAATTCAAGGTCTTGCACCGTCTTCGTTTATCAAGGGCCCAATTGGTCAGAATATCAGAATATACCCTGGGTGGGACCAGGCCTGTGACATCTGTAAACTTGTCTTCGATGACCCTATCTCTGTTCCTGCGAGTGCCTGTCCACTCAACGCGATTTTCGGTGTGATTCCCGACAGCGTTTCCTTTACATGGCTGCAGCCGGACACCGTGGGGTTTGTTCCAACGGCCGGTCCGCCTCACGTTGACGGCCGGTCCGCCTCACGTTGACGGCCGGTCCGCCTCACGTTGACGGCCGGTCCGCCTCACGTTGACGGCCGGTCGCCTCACCTTGACGGCCGGTCCGCCTCACCTTGACGGCCGGTCCGCCTCACCTTGACGGCCGGTCCGCCTCACCTTGACGGCTGGATGCCTCACGTTGACGGCCGGTCCGCCTCACGTTGACGGCCGGTCCGCCTCACGTTGACGGCCGGTCCGCCTCACCTTGACAGCTGGATGCCTCACGTTGACGGCCGGTCCGCCTCACGTTGACGGCCGGTCTGCCTCACCTTGACGGCCGGATGCCTCTGTCTTGAACGTGATCCGCTGCTGCTGCTGGTATCGGTGGGGGGATGAGACGTGTGTGTCACGTTTATAATTAAGAGGCATCGCTGAGTGACGCTGTCGCAGAAGGTGAGTGGAAGTGACGTGCCTCTCACTTCACTCTCACTAAAGCCACTTAAGAATGAGATGGTTTGCGGGGGATCAATAACAAATTACGGCTGAAGGTCAGCGGTGTTAAAATACATTCCGTTGTTAGTTGCTTAGCGGACCCTTTTAAAAATAAAAAATAAAAACAATCCAAAATGATACGCACAGCTTTTATTTTCCACATTTATTCATTAGTACAACTGGATATTTTACTGAAGCAGTTTGGGGTAAATACCTTGCTCAAGGGTACAGCTGCTTATAGAAAAATGTGATGCTTGTAGGAAAAAAGAAAAGCATCGAGACTGCTGTTCCGCCTTTGCCTGTAGTCTTCAGGTTGTCCTGTGGAACATAGGATGTCCATAGTCACCTCTCACTGTGGGTCACGTGGCTCGTGGAGAGCATGGGAAAGTGTAGAGTCTCATGCCGTCTCTGGGCGGGTGATCCTTACAAAGGGTAAGCTCACAGAATCGCAGTATGCAATGCAGGGTCTGGAGCCTCTTGAGGACATATCTGCGGGCCCAGCAAGCCTGCACGGATTAATATGGGAGTGTCTGGGAGTGCTTCACACGTGTGCTGCGGTTTGGTTTTCGTGAGCAGGCGGCGTTCATGTGTCCCAAAGCTTCGTCGAGACGAGAGCCTTGCCCCTCGCGCGTCCCGTCCAGTGAGGAGCAGGGGCCGTGGGGTGTGGGCGGTGCCACGTGCGCTGGGTGTGCCCCGGGTCAGAGGGGGAGGATGACAGGGCTCTCCCCTCCTCACCTGTCCTAGTGAAAAGGTCACTCCCTGGGGGATTAGCCATCTGTCCACGCCACCCGCTAACAGGCCTGACGTCAGACTAATCAGGGCACTTTGAGTGGCCCGCGCAGTGATGCTACACCCTCTAACCGAGCGGCAAAGTTGGGTCGCGTCCTGCTGTCTGTTCTTAGGTTTGACCGCCACAGCAGCCTAACCGACATGTAGTTTTTTGTATCGTTTTTTTTGGGGGTGGTTGCCAATAGCTCTTGTGCACGGTTTTTAACTCGCATCATGTTTGGACATAGAATACCCGGTGCCCGATTTATTCATTTTATTGGAAATTGGTTTTGTGGCTCACAGCAGGGGGCCGCACCCTGAAGCCCCACATAATGGGGGCCACATGATGGGGGGGCCACATGATGGGGGGGCCACATGATGGGGGGGCCACATGATGGACGGCCCTTAAATGGACCTCGTTGTGCACCTGGATGTGGTTCCTCGAATGGTAAACGCACTCAGGTGGCAACAATCGAAAGAATCAGCCAGCAGAAAAGGATCGGTAAAGAGTGGAGACTGAAAAGTCTGTGTGGTTAATGTGCGGTGGCTGGGTTATAAGCGTTTGTGCTTGGTGTTCTATCATATCATTTAAAGCTAAAAGGCTGCTTATTTATTTACTGGTTTTCCCGGTAGAGGGTGTTTCCAATTGAATTGACTACTTTTGTCATTAAAAAAAAATGTGAAGAAATTTTTCAAGAATTTGGAAGGTGTCACCGCAAACCCAGTCTGCCTGTCTCTGCTCACCCCCAGACTGGCCCAGGCGTGCCACAGGTCTGTTGCACAAATTCTCTGTCTTGACTCCTTGTCTAGGGTGTTTTGGCCCTAACCCCAAACAACTGTTTGAACCCTCATTAATCTGGTTCAAGTGATAACGCGGGGGGGTAAAACATATTGCTTCTTCATTGAGAGTGTGCTTCAGCCATATGTGTCTTCTGCTCTCGTTGCAAATGCACACGCTCTCGTAAAGCTCTATTAACATAACCTGGGTTGAAGCGGCGTGATTACAAACGGCACCCGTGTGTTGCAGGTGGGACCGGCCGGTTCCCAGTTCGGCCTCCTGGCCTGCCTGTTCGTGGAGCTCTTCCAGGGCTGGCAGATGCTGGAGAAGCCGTGGAAGGCCTTCCTGAAGCTGCTGGGCGTGGTGCTCTTCCTGTTCCTGTGCGGCCTGCTGCCCTGGATCGACAACATGGCCCACATCTTCGGCTTCCTGGCCGGCCTGCTGCTCTCCTTCGCCTTCCTGCCGTACGTCACCTTCGGCACCTTCGACACCTACCGCAAGCGCGTCCTCATCCTGCTCTCCCTGCTGGCCTACATGGGGCTGGCCTCCTCGCTGCTGGTCTGGTTCTACGTCTACCCCATCCACTGGCACTGGCTGGAGTACCTCACCTGCCTGCCCTTCACCAGCAAGTTCTGCGAAAAGTACGACATCGACCACGTGGTGCACTAGCCTCGGCCAGAAGAGACTATTTAATGAATGCGGGGGGAAAGAGGGATAGCTACTTCTTAAACGTCTCCACGCCGAGGTATCGGGCATCTCGGCGCGGAATGAACCACTAAGCGTAAGACACGGGGGTAGAGTGGAGCGTACGGTACAGCCACAGCCCAGGCGTCAGGGTCTTATGTCCGAGAGAGGTGGCCCAGATCTCCCTTATTCCCTCGCTCTCCCACATTTCCAATGTCGTTTAGGGAATCTTGGTGTGGATTAAAACGCACTGGGTTATCTTTAATTTCAGTTTTTCAATTTGAAGTTCTTTAGCTCTAAAATGTATTTAAGTGGTGAGGTATGAACCCGATAATGCCACACAGTGTTTCAAACCGTTAACTATTGTTAAAAAACCAAAAACCTTTTAAATCTGTACATTTCACTTTCAAGTCATAGGAGTCAAAGCCAAAAAAGTGAAGGGGTGTTCTACATTTTAGTGCTTTAAAAAAAATGGTATCACTTCCCTTGTGGGAAAGGGAACACGCACCATGTGTTGCGTTTACGACCGATGCACGCGACCGTGCTTCACTACAGGCACGCCGGTCCGTAGAACCACGGCCCTCCCGCTGTTGCTACTGCGGCGCCGGGAGTTTTATACCAGGGAGCGGGGTCCCTCCTCCCGGGCCTCCAGGATTACAGCTCCTGCAAGCGGCAGGCTTAGGGCCGAGAAGAGACGGCTGTGAGGGATTAGGCCCTAATTGCGGTAGCCTTTCTCTGGGAAGAGACTGCTTACTCTTTCCGTTTAGTCCCACGGCTGCCAGAGAACGGCACATTGAGAGATGGATTAGTTTCATGATAATTCTACACCTGGCCACTTTAGGGAGGTTGTGTTGCTGCGCCGTTGACCGTTCCTGATATTTAAAACAAACTTTAAAATAAAACTACGAAACTGAGACAGCCTACTCCTCCTTGGGGTTGGCCTCCAAACGGTGCCTCTTACTTTAAGTGAAATGCACATGCCTTTTTTTAATCTTACGTGTTGAAACTTTGCCCAATGTGTAGGCCAGCACCTGAACGCATAGTCAGGATATAAAACTGGACCAAAGTTGTTTTTGTTATTATTTAAGTAAAAGGGAATAATCTGTGAAATAATCCTCAGTGTAGATACTGTGATCTTTTATGCTGCATATTTGAAAAAATTCTACCTTGTTTATATGCAAAGAATTTGTATACACTTCAAATTTTATACTACATTAATAAACTAAAGTCTGCAGATATTTTCGTTCCTTTGTTTAAAAGAATTCAACATTCTGTGTCTTTATGTTTTTAATGTTACCTTTAAATCATATTTATATGGCGCCCTTAGGAAAGAATACCCAAATTCTTACTAAGTGGGTTTGGACTTCTGCCTACCTACATTCAGCCTTTCCTACCACCATTGTACTTGTACTTCCTACACTCAAGTGTACTTAACATCTGAACAGGAAATCATCAAAGAAAACAAATGGTGAAAAATGTACACTTTATTTTTGTTAAAACAAAAAAAGGTTACTCAGCTTCCCATTTTAAACTTGGAGGCAAGGGATGTGTTATGTTTTCTCTTTTTCTTACTTCTTACGTTTTTAACCTGGTGGTAAGGTGGTGGTGTTAGGAGAGAGGGTGGAGCTGGGAGACGGATATCGATAGAGGGGGCGAATAGGTTCTTGACGCGAGTTTGGTTCGATTACCAAATTGCGTTAAAATACTACTGTTCCGTCTTTACATGGTGCTCCAGATCGCATGTTTGTGCATCTGCCCAGGCTAACTCTGTGACGGGATTACAGAATTTCCACACCAAAAAGGAAAAAAATAAATAAATAAATCCGGACCCTGATTCAGAAAACATTTAGCGCATACATTTAAAAAAATAAAAGTATTTTAGCGTTTAATTTCGTATATATTGGTTAATATTCTCAAATCAAGGCCATGCCTCTGAATCTACTGGGTGCCGTATAAGCGCAGGCAGAACACGCACTGAGATGTGTACAGTCACTAGGTTACACACAACCGAGAGTACAACAGATAAGTGCCTTCAAAAGCTTGCTTACAAATGCCAGCTATAAAAGTAATGGAGTAAAACAGAAGTCCAGTTTCTTGGGCAATCTTCACAAACATAAATTCCCATGCATGGCATTCTCCAGTGTCTGAATGAAAACAATGTCATTCAGTGCCAAACGACCACTAACGTTTTTTTTTTTTTATTGTTTTATTTTTAAATGCTTCCATTTGATATACAATCAGATCAGCCACTGCAGGCCAACGCTATGATTTTAGTTGGCCCATTCCAGCCTCGCAGCAGTCCCCAAAAATGCAACTCGCTTTAGAAGAACCAGCCCGTAGTTTTCATCGCAATGTCCAAGCAGACCTTCTCGCCCAGGATCGTACATCCTGGACATTTTGGGGAAGTAGCTTTCATTAAGCAGCTTGCTGGGGAGTACAGCAGAAGCGCCCTTCTGGAGATTTCAGGCGGGCAAAACCTACCAGCTACAAGTCATGTGTCTTAACATAAACATACCGCCCATTATTAGTTTCATTTCAAGCGCTGTTAAAAAGGTGCCCAAGCATTATTTAAGAAGTTAAATGGGAAAAAAATGTTTGTTTCTTAAGAAGCATAATATAAAAACAGAAAAATAAGTGGTCAGATACAATATTTCTGCGCCTGCCATTGTAGCTGTCTGCAATAAGAAAGGGATCAAAAAGATCAGAGTTCGATGTTAAATTTATTGAGGTCATTAAGATGGTAAAGCCCCCCCCCCACGACAAGGGGGACGGTGCATGAGGAGAAACTCTCTCTCTTTGGTCCACTGCCAAGGGTCACTTTTCTTCTACAGCATTACAAAATGTGTGAGACCTATGCGACACAGCACTTTTGTAACCCATGGCAACAGGCAACCAAAACGCTCCGATCAACCATGGTGTCCTATTCAATAGTCATTGATTTCCCTTAACTGGAAATCACAAATAATTGTTTTTAATTTTTTTCTTCAGGAAAAAAAAAAAAAGTATCTTAAAATTTAGATCCTCAAACCCTTTAGCATGGTTCCTCAGAAAATACCATTTTAAAAGTTATTTTGGGGAAGGGAGGATTGGTTGGGGGGGGGTTGCTTAGCAGCCACTATTGCGACGCATGAATGCATGGCCCCTGACCAGATGCTGCATCTCGATGAACGTCAGGGGCCCCACGGTGATCTCGGAGGGGCCCTGCGACTTGAAGCCCGACTTCTCGTAGAAAGGCACCAGGAAGTCCTCGCACATGAGCACGGCGCGGCGTACGTAGGGCAGGAAGCGCAGGTACTGCAGGTAGCGCCAGAGCAGGATGGAACCCTTGCCCTGCTGCCGGAAGGTGCGGTGGACCGCCAGCACGTGGATGTGGACCGTGGTGCCGTGGGGCTTGTGCAGCGTCAACGCATCCTGTAACGGGGGGTTGCGGGTGAAGAGGGGTTGGCGTTTCTCGTTCTCAGTTTTCGTTTAGCTGATGACTGACAGTAATTAACTCTAAGTTCTTATTTTCTTAAAAATAAGAACTCTTGAATTTTTACACAAGAGTCCAATCCAATTCTAAATTTGAATTTCAGTTTAGTATTACGGTTCCTTCTTCACAAAACATCGAATAACTCAAATAACTGCTATACATAAAATAAAACAAGATACTTTTAAAAATAGAATTTACCGTGTTTAGCTTCTCTTGGTCCCAAAGTGACCCAATGATAAATGCCACCAGCCGCCCCTCCTCGAACCAGCCCAGGGATAGTTCGGGGCAGAGTGTCAGGAAATGACGCACCTCATCAAGGTGAAGCGGACACTCTCCCGACACGGAGATAAACGCTAAAAAGGGAACAAAAGGGATATTTTCACCTCAGCACGTCGAGCAAATAATTATTATTACATGGACAGGCGCAGATGTCAGCACAATGAATTGTATGTCTCATGTTTAAGAAAAGAAAAATACTAGCCAAAATTCTAATGCAGGGACAACTGAAGGCCGGGTCATCGGATTTAATTCGAAGTCTCAGCAAGAATTGAAAACAATCTCAAATGTCTTACGGTTTATAGTATTTCCATTAAAAATACACAATCTATCCAAATGTGTATCAAATAAAGTGTTGTTTATTACCCAAAAGTAAACTCTTAAAAACCGACGCGAGAGCAACTGGACTTCTTTGAATTATTGGAAAATAGATAAAACCCCGTTTATTATGAACGTGCGAACGTGCGTAATTGCGCTCGATAAATTCCGTACGCCCCAGAAAATAATTGTATGTCTGTTATAATTATATTTAATTCGAATTGTACTTATTACTTCCGCTTAGCAACGAATGTAAGCCAGATCTCTAAATAAGCCTACTTAAAACAGAAATAGTCCAAACATGTCCAAGTAGGCTACTCAAAACTCGTATGTTTATATTAACTTGATCTACAAAAGAAAACAGTAAGAAAAACCTCAGGATATTTGGCAATTACTTTCAGACAAGTAAATATGCCCCAAAACAGACGTTTAACAATACCATTATTGGTATTCAAATATTATAAAATTTCAACAATACTTAATTTGAACTGCAAAATATTTAATGACTAATTATAGTACGCTCATTCTAATTTAAAATATGATATATAGTCCTTGGGGAATAGGGAATTTTACTCTGACCGTTAATTTGGGGGGGGTCTTACCTTCCCTCTCGATCTCAAACACGCTGATAGCGTCCTCCGGGCTGAGTGAGCGGAACTCGCTCGCAGGCAGTGTGTGTCGGCGCTGGCGACTGGGCGAGATGGGAGATCGCATGTGGATGGGCTTGAGGAATGGCAGGGCACTCACCACAGACATGTCGCGAGTGTAGTTTCCAGTTCAGAAATGCTTTTGTTTTTGTTTTGTTTTTTGTTTGTCTTTCTTTGCACTCCTCTTCTTTATGAACTGACTTTTTTCTCTTGTGTGTACTTGTTTAGGCTACACAGTTCGTTCTTAAGCTACACTTAATCAAAGCCGTAGCGCGTAACACAGTGAGGAAAGGGATCGCGGCTCGCGAGTATTTATAGTGTTATAGCCTTGCGATTAACTATCGGTAAGTACCGTTACTCATTAACCTACGTGGTGGTGGATGACACATCTCCCGTCCAATTAGAAAACGAGTCCAACAAATGTATTTAGTTGCTTCGGCGATGTTTGGAATTATTTATTTTAATAGGAACGGGAATGGTGCAGTGTGCGACCATGACCACGATATCCGAATCAAACTATTTTGCAATAACACCTGTAAGTAAAAAGTCACTGCCAAAAATAACTTATTCAAGGAATAATTAAATCGAAACTATTTGTTTATAATGCGTTTGAAATGAAAAAATCCTTCAATATTAAATATATTTCCTTGTATTTGTTTTCGTTACACTTAAAAAGTACGATTTAAAGATACTGGAATATATAGTTCTAAGATAATGCGTAATCACGATAAAATGGTATATCACGAGTAAATAAAAATCCGAAAGAATATCAATATAGTCCGAAAATGGTTTTTAAAAGGTTTATCTGTGAAGTTTATAGTATATTTGAATGATTATACTATATGTGTATCATGTAGAAGTTTGTAAGATGTTTGGGAATCAGTACTGCAGTCTGGAGTGGGATTCCTAACTTTGAAATGTTAATGGAAACATTATTAATTTCCTTGTGACTTCATCTACATGTTAAATGTTATATATGTGTGTGACGTAAACGAGACAACAATATCTGTTTCGCTGTATATTATTTATTTTGTTCTAAAAAGCACTCAATATATTCAGATACAGCACTACATATGTTTATTTTTATTTCACCATATAATCTAGGCTACTTCCTTTGAAACCAAATAAGGCTTTCATCATTCAGCAAGGTCGCCTCCTAGAAAAACAGCACTTACAGTTGTTTTGCCACCCCATTTAGCCTAACCCTATCTTACCGCTCCAACTGCCTGCTAATCGGTGCTGCAGCTACAAAATTACTGAAAATAAAAATTCATTTTAAGCCATACTCAAGAATGCTTTTGCGTTTCTAAATGTTATGTTGTAAGTAGGTGTCATATGTTGTTATGGGAATGCTAAATTGTGTATATTAAATTAAATTGTTCAGAAGCAAATTTGTCTTCCTTGATGTAGGCTACATTTTGTTTTAGTGCGATGTATTTAGTTCGCTAAATTCACGGTTACAGTACCCTTATATTGCCATAAATGTTCGTATATTTGAATATTATTGAATTTAAAATAGTTTGATTTGAACAGAAAATGTAAACAATAAGTTATGTTTGGTATGACCATTGCTAAAAGAATCAACGCTACAACGTGGCGCGCAGAGCAAAGATGTGTTGGGAACAACAAAACAATTGTAATTCAAGTTTAGATTGTGGTGCTGTACTACATAAATAAATAAATGAAAAACACCGACAGAATGTAGTACAATAGGCAACAAAAATAGCCTTAGTCTCACCCATTGGTTTTATAAACCACCATCGGACACTGACACCTTGCGGCGAAAAGGGTCTTCTTGCGATCGTCCGACATATTTCGCCTGCTATTTGCATAATAAATACAGTAGTAATTAATATATAATTCAGCAAGGCATTGCTGCTTTTTAATGTAAAATATTTGTTTAACGTCTGTTTAAAAGCGCCATGTATAATGTGTATTAATACAGTGGCCAAACTTTTTTGTCTACTTTGTCTAAGTATAATGGATATTTTTTAAATGGATAATTAATTTAAGTGGATGTTCGCTGACTGGCCTCGTATGTTTACATAAATACACATCTTTACGTATCAAGTTTTGTTTTTAAATTCTTTAGATCTTAAGTAACTCCAAAAATATGACATAATGGATTAGATGTCTTGTTTAGTTGGGCTACGAAAAACATATTTTGCTCTCATCGTGTACTACATAAATGAACGAATCGTAATCTGTCGAGGTAATCCTGACATTTCTAGACCATTAGACCCGGGCAGACTGGTACTTTCTGTAACGTGCTATTACAATGCGTATGGACGTCTTTGTCATTTTGAAAGGCCCTCTCTGCCTTTTTACCGCCGTAATCATACGCAGCGTTTACGTGTCGACGTAAACACGTGCGGGTCCTTGGTTACAGGTTACTCTTTCTATTTTTTCTTGCCTTCCATCCCTCTCGCTCTTTCTCGCCATTCCCTGACAACAGCAGCGATGGCGGAACCCTTAGCATCGGGAGCAACGGCAACAACAGACACGCCAGCCTCATCCCAAACCCCAGCCCTTTCTCCGGCGATCAGTCCGGGCTCCGAGCCTCCTTCCATGGCGCTTTCTCCTTCCTCCGGCGGCTCCCAGCGACTTCTATTTTGCCACGACCTGGTGTCCGGTCGGTATCGTGGTTCGGTCCGGTTTGGCATTGTCAGAATGATGCATGGCGAGGAGGATTTTGATTCTGATTCGGACATCGACGGCGATGGCGGAGGTGGCGGTGGTGGAGGAGGTGGTGTAGTCGCCGGTAGCTCTGACACCGAAAGCGTTGCAGCTGAGGCACGGGCTCGGCCTCTTGGAAGGGGATATGTTCGGGTGCAGTGGTACCCAGACGGAGGAAAGCAAGACATTCGAGAAACGAAGGTAATATCCCAGTGATGGCAGACGTTCGTTAGCCATTTAGCTTGCTACATGATTCTAAATCTATGTCAGGGTTACACCGCTAGGTAGCTAGCTAGCCACAACCATGCCGGAATGATATGTAGCTGGTCAGCTAGCGAGTAAGCTATGTCCAAGGATAGGTACCAAATTTGTACTGGAAATGGTGATAAACTACATTTAAACCACAGTAATGTTATGAATAATCTCAAAACAAGCGAAGTGTTATTGTCAATCGAGGAAATCAAATTGGCCTATGGAGCATCGCTTGCTGGCTAATTAGAGGCACGCCTATATTTTATTAATGTTTTGAATGAGAATGAATGAATGGACTGAGAGTGTTGTACATCGAACAGCCACAATTTCCGCGGAAGATGCGTCAAGGCCTTAAATATTGTTAACGTTTTACATTTAAGGTGTTGGCCGATTGCATTATGTATCTGTCCTGAATGAATGGATGTGTTACTAGGTAAACTTGCGAATATAGATGACCAGTATCTCCCTGAAACCTCCTTACGCCAATGCTTTGATTATATCTCGCACGACCGTGAAAGTCGATCTATTTGTGGTATAAATTTCGCCAATTAATAAGGTTGATGTTAATTGAGTAATATAGCTAGCTTAACAGTTTAAGAACCTGAAGCCCTGCAATTAAACGCACCGTCTTAAAGAAACCGAAGGCCTTAGAAAACGACGCAGGAATGACGGGAAACCATGTAACTGAAACGCATTGACGTTCTACTTTGGTATTTTATTCCGAATAACAATAATAGGGCGCGTGGAGAGATGAAGACGCTGGTGTCTGGGATGTAATGCATCTCTCGCACTTCTCGCCAGATGCAAGAACAATGGTTGCGCGACAGTGCATTAGATACGCTCGTTCTATATTTGTTATGATAGAAACTGTACTATGTTGACATAACGTTGCCCTGCGGCAGTGTTTTTTTTTCTTTTTTCTTTAAAAGGGACCTGTGTTTCTTTCACAAAACGACCACATAAAGACAAAATGAGTCAGGTTCCAGAAGATGTGGCTTTTTTTGTTGCGCCTTTGTCGTCTTTGGTTAAATACGCAATGTTCTAGTTAGGTGTGGTGTCGTCATCTTTTGAACGGACAGTTGCCATGACCTTTTGTGTGTGTGTGTGTGTTTTGATAGTGGCATTTCAGTGCAGGCGTTGGTGTTCCTAGGTAAAGGCCCAGGGTTCAAGCCATGGGCTGCTGGCTGGGTCGGTCTATTACTGCTCTGACATTTGAGTTGGGGTCTCAGACAGTCTGAGTCAGATCACATGGGACACGTCATAATTTGTAAAAGTTGCATTGTCGCGATATGTGGTTAAATTTGGTGATTGTTACGGGGTTAAAACGAAAAGACTTCATTTTGTGATGCGGTTTTCACGGGCGGAACAGCAGTAAAAGACTAAACTAACGTGTTTTGGATCTCAATGGATCATTTGTGTGCAGGGCAGAGATGCGAGATTTCTGAGGTGACAAGACAATTACGAGACTTGTGTTTCCTGCCCCCTAACCTGCACACGTGCATTTGGTGTGAAATGAAGACTGTATACTGACAGGAATGCTGGATGTAAACACTAGCCTACTTTTTTTTGAGGTTAAGCTTTTACATTTGTTTTGATCAGTAGTGGTGGAACTGGGTCACAACCAGAACCACGGGGCGCTCGAGATCCTGAGAAACGCTCTTTTTGCCGAATCGCGTTTGGAGTTGATCGGGGAGTGTTTTGGCCGACGTTTAGTGGCCCAGATTGCCGTCTGTGCCGCCCACGCTGTGCCCCGCCCCCCCTGGCCTCTGCCTTCTGCCTGCTCGCCTGGACGCGGGCAACAGTTGGATTTGTAACCACATGCGGTAGTTATTTTTTTAACCAGGCCGAAGAGACTTGTGTGGGCAAATGACCCGGCTGTGCCCTGTCTGGCAGAAATCGCTCTGCATCCCTGTCGAACCCCTCTAGTGAGTGGAGGAAATTCATCATCGCAGTGCGCCTGACCAGAACTATCAAACTGTTATGCCTGGTTTTTATTTCTTTATTATGTTTTGGCGCTGGTCTTAGATGTTAGGAGTGGTTGGGCTGCACCCGGTGCGCTACAGGCAATGCGCACGGGCAAAGTTGCCCGCGGCAACCGAGAGACGGCATGAACTCCGGCGTCTCCACCGGAGTGAGACGCCAGGAAAGCTGGAGGGAAAGTGTTCACCCGTCGCTCCTAAAAAAAAAAAAAAACACACCAAACTTAATTAGCATAGCTGCCATCTGTCCCATCTCGCTCTGTGGCCGGGCTGACGGTATCGCCCTCTAATCGGCACCCCCCCACCCTCCAGGAGTCGCGCCGAGTATGGGCGACGGCTCGACCCTTTGGATGGCGACAGACCTCGCGCGCCGCGCCCTTTTAGCTGATTTCAGCCCCTGATACGATATGCAAGCGGCTGTCGGTCAAACCAGCCTTTTTAAAATGTTTTTAATGTCCAGGACCACACAAACACAGGGGGGCGGGGCATCTGAGACCTAGGCCCGCCCGTCATGGGGGTCGCTCCATTCAGAACTATGAAACGGCGGTGTGGTCAGCGCTCTTTTCTGCCTACGCATTGCATTAGGAGCACGCTGTTTGTTTATTTGTCTTTGAGTGTTCTACAGTAGGTTGCCAGATCTGGTTTCAGCTTGGTGCAACATGGCGTGTTCAGGACAAGCCACAGTCAGGGATGGATCATCTTATTTTTTTAAATGGAACTGAATATTTTGAAAGCTCTCCAGAGGTATGAGCGGTGTCTGCAGTCTTGTGAGAACTGGGAGGGGGGAATGGTGGGGAATGGTGGGGACTGTGGCCAGTACAGAGCTTTTCTCAAAACCCCTGTGCACAGATGAGAAGGATGTGGCCCTGTTTAAGACTCTACATCCACCGTGAGCTGGACGGATGAACTGCCGCGCGGGTCTGACGGCGGTGTTTTAGCCAAAGCGATTGGCTCCAGGCTGGTGGTCCGTGAATCTTCACCTAATCTGAATCTAAACAGTTCAGTATCCGCAAGGGCGGAATTCAAGCTGCGGGACTTCAGTTAGCCGAGTGATTAACGTCTGGTTTCAGCTTTCCTCCGGCGGTTCGAAGCAGCCCTGTCTTTCTGAAGGTGTTACGTTGTGAATTGGGAAGGCTGTGGCCGGCGTTTTCTGCACGTGGCTCCCTAATGAGCCAGGGGGGAGCAGTGTTTAGGACTAGGCCTGGCAGCGATCTGCTGAGGAGTCACGGGACGGAGGAAGATGACGAGAGGATTTGAAGATAGCGGATGGAGGGGGGTACGCCCCAACCTGACAGCCATGCCCTCTGTGACGCACAACGGGAGCCGGTGATGTAATGCCAGAACCTTTCCTCCTTCCTCGGGGTAATGGATCTGATTCCGGCCACTGCTAACTGTCCGTCAGTGGGCCGCGTTCCATGTCCTCGTTGCAGATGGGGCGGGGCTTAAACACACAGAATCTTCATTTTTACTGTCGTGAAGTTTTTACCCATTTAGAGCGTGGCGACTTGCCGAGGCGAGGCAGCCGGGGGTCCCGGCCGTGGGCTTTAGTTCACAAAGCACAGGTTCCGCCCCCGCCGCCGCCGCCCCCTGCATCTCCTGACGCCTCCGCCCGTTGAACTCCCATTACGCTCCAGTGGTGGATAAGCACAGAACTGTTAATGCCTCAGGACGGCGGCAAACGAACGCAACAGCGTTTTCAGTCTTGTCTGATTGTGTGCGATTTTAGCTTCTTTTACAAGGTTCTTGTTGGGAAATTGTCATTGCTCAATCTCTTTAACAAGATTGGTGGATTTTCCCCGAAGCTGGCTGTATATAGGGGCGGGGGGGGGGGGGGGGGGCGGCGGGGGGGGGGGGGGGGGGGGGGGGGGGGGGGGGGGGGGGGGTGGGGGGGGGGGGGGGGGGGGGGGGGGG